>KV735119.1:12034-25861 GCA_000500225.2 Phytophthora pinifolia | reverse complement strand
CGTACGACTCTGTAAAAAGACAGCAAAAATGCAGAGATGTTGTTCTTGTCAGATATGTCTTCACTTCTCAAAACGAATAACCGAGAAAAATGTTGTGCTCAAAACTGTATACGGAGGACATAATGGCACGAAACTGGCACCGTACCTTACCCTTAATTTGGTGTGTTATACATACCAAATTAAGGGTATGAGGTGGGCCTCAAATAATCCCTGTTTGAGGCTTCCAGTATAAATGAACACATCTATTTCAATCAAGTATTTTCATCGTCCTAAACGGAACAATCGGCAATTTTTGAACCGACTTGGCAAATTTTGCAGTTTCTTCACAGCGGCGGATGATTGCTTGAGTGCTTGATCGCCTTTAACCCCTATTCTCCCGTATTCTGTTAATGAAGCAAAATTGTTCGATGCGGCATTTCGCCCAACATTTTGCACTGCTCACCAAAAGCAGCGCTCGATCATCAGGTGACAGTGTACAGTACCTAAGTATGGACCTTAAAGCAGCCTGCAAGCTAGTCTCACAACCAAGGGTATCTGTCTGCTCGAGCGCACCACTCCAATCTTTGTTTGATCAGCGTCTGCTCAAGCAACATTCGTTCAACAAGAATCGGGCTCCTAACTGTTTGTCTATCTGTAACTCAACTGGCACCTAATTGCTAGGCGGCGCCCCCTGTCCGCATCTAAAATGCCCACTGCGACGTGAGGAACAGAAGCGGCGTGAACGATAGCCAGAACAGCACATCGAGGTAGCCCCAGCCTGTCACCAAGCCGCGCGCGCGTCGAGACGTCGGTTGGTGCGGCGCGTTTCGGAAAAAGAGCAGCATCCAGACCGAAAACATCATCACGAAAGCCAGGATCGGGTACAAGACCAGGGGCGGCGGCGGCTGCGTGAACAGCACGCCGTTGGCCGAGAACTTGACCCACACGAGGATCTCGAAGGCCGCGATGGACAAGATCATCCACGAGTTCTGGCCCAGACGCCAGCATTCGGGGTTCGCAATGAACTCGTAGTACTGCAATAATTGTCGACAATATCTCATTAGCAACCAGCCCAACCAGCAATAAAGGAGTCGACAAAGCCACTCACCTCCGCAGCCGCCGGGATGCCGATCAGGAACACGAGTAGCAGCCTGTACGAGTTGAAGCTGCTCTCCTTGGGGATGCTCAGAGTCGTGAGCATGAAGAACGCGTTGAGCTCCGTGACGAGGCACAGCACCATGGCAAACACCATCTCGCCGAAGCGCTTGAAGCTCGAAAAGACCTCCCAGTGGTATTGCTCCCAGCTGAAGGGCGTGAACTGGTTCAGCGCCAAGCGGAAGTAGCCCATCTTCCTGCCGCGGCGACCCGACCAGTCATACTCCTTGGACTCGAGCAGCCACAGCGTCACGCGGCCAAGACACATGCCCAGCATGTTGGCCCCCAGCATGTCCAGCAGCAGCGAGTCCCACCTGCCCCAGTCAATAGCAAAGCGTTAGTACGGCCGGAAGAAAAGACCGGGATCTTGAGCCGTACCAACACTCCTGGAAGTCGGGGATGACGAACTGCAGCGCGAGCTCGAGGGTCTCGAAGGCGATGCTGAGCACCCAGCAGAAGCGCCAGTCGCGGAACATGCACATCTTGCCCCACCAGCCTGTGACGTGCGCCACGAACCAAATACTCGTGACGCCGCGCGTGAGCGACTCGGTGTTAATCTCGCACTGCAGCGGCGCCCGCACGCTCGTCTTGGGGCGGCTGCCCACTTCGGGGAACAGGAACTGCATGGCGCGCATGGCTCCTTCCCGGTTCTGCACGAGCACTGCGACCAGCAGCAGCAGATACACGACCGAGCAGCCGTGCACGACCCTCCACACGCCGGGATGAGGGCGCACCATGAGCCCGTCTCGCGTCTGCAGGAAGCAGTAGACCAGGAAGACCAGGATGGCGGCCACCAGCCCCGTGCGCACGTTCTGCACCGCGTCCTGCGAGTCGTGCGTGAACGAGTAGTACGACAAGCCGGCCACCACCAGGAGCAGCACGAAGATCTGGCGCGGCTGCTCCGGGAAGAGCAGCAAACCCTCCACTTCGTTGCCGTGCGTGGCGCGGAAAGTGTTGTAGTCGGGCCGCGGGCTGGAGCGCGGGCCCAGGGACTTGCCCTCCACGGGGCCATCGGCTTCGGCGACGTCGTCGCTCGTTTTGAGAGCGGGCATGGCGCGGGTCTTGCGCTGGCGCAGGGAGCGCGTCGAGTCCTCCGTGGCCATGGCTGCGACTCTGCTTGGGCGGACCGGATTGTCGGATTGTGGGAAGGGATAGGTGCACCACGGGGACGGATAAATTGGCCCAACTTCCCAATTTAATTGGGAAGTTGCGGATGTTGGAGTTACGACATATTCAAGGACAGGCTGCGCCAACTGAGCTGGTGGTGTCAGAAGATATTGGAGTTGCTAACGACGCGGCTCCAGTTACTGAGCATCCATTTTGTCGTCGTGGATAGACAGGGTGGGGATATCTCATCCTTTGTCGTGGTAAGATTGGATTAAGAGAAGGAAGCCATGCCATTGGTAGGAAATGATTCGAGTGGAAACATCGGCTTCTGCAAACAAACGTGTGTCGATGCTCACATGGATTTCGGTAAGCTAATGTTCAGTTTTAGTCGCTGCGGACACTTCGATCGCCTTTGATTGGAGGGCATTCTATTCATACTGCGTGCATCCAGCAACGCTAATGTATTAGCAGCTATGCAGCCTAAAACCGTGATACAGTGATGCGCGCTGCCCACATCTAAGGCAGATGTGTCTGCGCGCCGTCGCTGAAGTCTGATACGGGTAAAATAAAGTTCTCGTTCTTTCAGACCGCATACCGAATCCTGGCTGGCGTAGTATCGCTCCGAAAGCCACAACCTTTATCTGTTGGCCAGGAATCGTAGAAGCTGGAAAAAACGAGTGTAGCGCAGTACAGCAATTGCCGTTGCGACGGACGCCACCACTGCTTGGGGCAAACTTCCAATGGGCTGCACCGAACAGTCCGTCGAAGAAGACTCAATTCTTCGGTCCGAGCGTAATATCAGTATCGTCGTCCTTGGAAGGAGGTCGCTTTCCCGCCAATTTAAAACCTAAAAGCTCGTTTTGTCGGCATCTTTACGACACATTTCGGATCGAGCACTCGGTGAATATCTTACGAAGTTTGCAGCAGTAAGAATGACACCACTACTGTAGATTACACAACATGCATGGCGAGCTGCTGAGCGAGGAAAGGGGGTGTTGAGCTCTAATTGCCACTTCCTCACGACGTATAAGTCCTGATTGTAGAGTCAAACAGCGAATTTCAACTGGCGATAGGCTTCCTCAAAGGCGACACGATTTACAGCGCTGCACTTTTCAATGGCACGCAATTATTACAGAACAACACGGTAGTTACTAGTCTCAAGCGACTTCAGGCAACGTGGGAGCCCAGCGCGGTCACAAGGACTGTGGTGGCGACACAAGTTGCGCCGAAGACATCGAGGGGGAAGGACATGGCTCACTCTTGATGGGGTCGTCCTGGGTGGGAATTTCCTTGGTGGGCTTGTCCTCCGTGGACTCGCCCTCGTCGGGCGTCTCCTTGCTGCAAGTTTTCGAGCTGGTCGAGCTCGTGTCCTTCGTACTGGAGTCCTCCTTGGGAGATTCCTCGGTGGGAGTGTCCTCGCTGGTATTGCCTAGCGTATCGATTGTGGTTTCGTCCAGAACGATCTTCTCCTCGCTCGGTTTCTCGCTGGTAGTGGGCTCCTTCTGGACGATATCCGTGTTGGAGGGTTCGCTGATAGGCGGCTCCTTCTTGGCGGTGGCCTTCTTGGATGCTTTTTTGGTCTTGCCCTTCTTCCCCTTGTTGGTAGCGCTCCGCGGACTGCACAAGGTCAATAGGTCATAGGCCGCTTGAAGCGACTCCCCATCGAGCCTCACCGGTTCGCTGTCCGAGTCCGAGTCCCTGGACGGCGACGTATCACTGCCGCTGCTGTCGTCCAGCCCCCGCACTTTGTAGTGCTTCAACTTGGACAAGTTTAAATAAATGATCGGGAAGATCTTCTGCTTCTTGGACTTGGAAGACTTGACCGGGCTCAGCTCCTCCTCTCCGCTCTTCTTGCTCACATTGCGTGTGCTTGACAGCGTGAGGAACGAGGGCTTCCTCATCCGCGCCTCGCTCCACAGAGCTCTAGTAAGTCTCTCGAGCTCCGTGATCCTGGCCTCGGCCTCGTCACAGTCCCAGAAGGGCTTCTTGCGAAGCTTAAACTTCTTCTGGCCGTAGTTTTTCGGCACCTGCTTGCCGTCAATGGTACCGGCACAGAGCTTCTTGGACACCCGCATGGGGTCGCACTGCAGCTGCACCGCCAGGTAGCCGCGCAGCCGGATGCCCGTGTAGATGGGCAGGTAGCCGTCCTCGAACGCCTCGATCAGCAGCCTCGTGAGTCTCTCCTCGGTGCTGGTCCACTGGCCCTTGCGGAGGAAGTCGCTGCTGCCCTTGCGCCTGCTATTGGGCGTACTGGGGGGCAGCAGCTCCTCGTCCAGGTCCAAGTCCAAGCGCTTCCTCTTGCCCGTGGAGCTCATGGGGGACGGCGACGGCATCTCCTGTGGCAGGTTAAGGGCCTCCATCTCCATCTTCACCTTAGACATGACGTAGCCATCTTGTGGCGACGTTGTAAGGTCTGAAGATGCATCTGCAGCTTCCGAGGGACTGGCAGAAGGCACTGGGAGGATGGTAACGGTGGAGTTGGCCCTGGGCTTGGACACGGGCGTGGCTTGGCGCGCGGCTGACTGCTGCTCGACATCCTGGCAGGGGGCAGCGACGCGCAGCAAGGCTAGTGCGGACGAATCCTCCATGGCGCGCGGGTGGAAGGCCTCGTGAGCGGGAGCGTCGTGTGGGGCTACGCGCTTAAAGGGGGCGAATGCGAAGCAAGTAGCACTTGGAACTTGCACGTCCTCCTGGGAGACGATTAAGTTGAAGAATGCATAATTTTCGAATCCGCGAAGGGCGATGACGCTATAGTACCGAGACCTGTCGAACATAATATACTGAGGAAATGGATATATCGTCGAGATTTGACACAGCAACATCGGCACCATCACTCTTGTTTGAACTGATCATCGTACTTAATAGAGACGCGTGACCACACCATTCTTGCGTCTTTCACATTTTTCCAGATAGTTTGCTCCGATCTTGTATCTTGTCAGTACGTGAACCAAAACACAAGGTACGACATTTTAGCGGGCATGCAAACTGCTTTGATCACACGCGAACGAAGTCTCCCCGTCACCACACCAAGGTTTTCAAGGCATCAATACTTGCTAATCTTAATCCTGTGGCACTGTAATTCGATGGCTTCTCCTACGATAGTTCATATCGCGATCATTCTGATCAAACGGTGGACCTGTTTTCAATCTGCACGGTGCCAGGATAACTACTTCGTCATAAAGAGCGCAGTCAGTTATTTGCTGCGCGTATCACATCCTTGCTTTGTCAGGGCAACGCATCGGGTTTCAGGGTATTTATTTCGCAAATATACGTTCTATTTGACTTCTTGCTAATGCCAGGAAAAATAAAAAGGTTACGCTCTTCTTTACCTCTTAGCAAGCATGACGTAAATGACAAAATCGCTTTTCCAAATTTTTTCCTACCTCCATATAACGATGCTGAAGCTGCGCTGTGTACCACCCGCTGTACCAATATGTGGCATACAAATCGCCATATACGATCGCACACCACCCCGTTATCAATGACAGACAAAGCGGTTAGCACTGCGGGCTCCCCAACGTCGGCGACAACCTTCTCTTCCATGCGCGACTCGCCTCCGCAAGTAGATGTGGGACATGCCGACATGTCCATCGCAGAGGCAGCGGCTGTCCAGCAGCAGATGCAGAAGCCGGGCTCTCGCAAGCGCGTCTTCACCTTCCAGAAACGATGGCTACACTCGCTTCCGATCGTCGAGCGCTCGCTGCTTGAGGCGGAGATGGACGGCCGCGTGCTCAAGGCTATTCGCACTGCTACTGGCGCATCTGCGGCCGCTGCAGTGACCGCCGCGGCGGCTGCCGGAGCCGACAAGCACAAGGACGTGATCGTGTGCATGTTGTGCGACGACCCGGCGTCCAAGCGCGAGCTAACAAAGGTGTGGAGCCGCCTCAACTGCCGCCGCGGCCGCATCGAAAACCACCTGACAAGCAAACACCCAGAGTTCATGCGGCTGCTCAAAAACAAGCGTGAGGCCGAAGGAGATCTGGCCGTGCAGATCTTCCTGCAGAACATGCGCGAAGGCCGCTGCAACGCGCGCACTGAGATCAACAACGGACTATACAGCCAGCTGCAGACTGTCGGTGCTGTCATGCGCGCCGGTGCGGTGGATGGGGCCGCCCCAGAGGATCATGCGGAGCTGCAGAAGCGCACACTCAGTGACTACATCAACGTGCGGGAGGACGTGGATAGCAATCAGAAGCGCCCGAAGCTTGAGGGACCGCCGGCAAATGGAAAAGATGTAGCGATGGCGGCGGCTGTGTATACTGCGGGAGGTATGACGTTTCTGCGATCGAATGGGGTTTCAGCATGGATCTGTATTAACGACACCTGGCAATGCTGCTCTGAGCGTAGACGGCTTGGCTTCTAGCGTGCTGTGCCAAGATGCGTCGATGGGTACCCAATGGCAGTCGGTCTTTTACAACAAACTGGTACGTCTACTCTGCAGAAGTGCGAGGTTGGCTGAATGTCGCGCTAATCCTTGCTGTGGGTTTTGTTGGTAGGTGGTGGCTACCGGCGGCGAGAACAAGGCGATGGCATCCGTCGCGACGCAACTGTGGCTTCTTGGAGCCAATGTACTGCTTACCTTCTCGTAAGCGTTGCTTTTCTCGGGTTGTCGTTGAGCTTGGCCCAACTAACTCTGGGTCGTGCTGTGTGCACAGGAACATGTCCGCATTGGACGATTTCAATACGAAGCACATTGGTCGGTTCCCGGATCCATCGGACGGCGAGGACACACCACGCGGCGTGATGCTGCCTGTGCTGGGGTCGTTCCGCACTCACATTGATATTGCCGAGTGGTGCAGCTCCATCGCGTCGAAGTACCAGCGCGTGGATTTCCTGATAAATTATGCTGGCTCGGAGGTGGTGGAGGCGCTATCGAAGCAGCCTGAAGCTTCGAGCGTTGACCCCATGAAAGGCGAGCGCATCGTTTCCAGCGCGTACGGGCAATTGATGTTTCCTGCTTGCGAGGCTTTGCCAAGGTTTCTTACGTGGCGTGTGTTGTGCGTACTGTGCCGTGCAGGGCTCTGATGGAAGCTACTTGCGACTCGATGTCGTCGACCTGCTTTCCAGACGTCGCTGCGGGCGAGGGTGGCTGGCTAACCCCCAGCAACGGGATCATTGTGACCGTTGCCTCTGCTAGTGACGACGTTGCTGTGGAGCCGGTAGTGAAGGCGCTAGCAGCCAAGCTCCAGCCGCGCAACGTACAGCTGAACTGCGTGCTGCTGCCTTCGAGGCAGACCACGGACTCTTCAGGCAATGACAGCGCTGGCGACGTGGCCACGCTGTCGCACTCGATCCTGTTCCTGCTGTCGCCCTCGAGTCGGCTGCTGTCGGGCAGCATATTGCGTCTTCAGCAGGACAAGACGTCCGCTGCCGTGCCAGACAGGCGGGAGGAGGTGGAGCCGCCTGCGATCAACACCCATTCAATTTAAGGCCCGCCGGGTGTGCATGTGCATGCTGCTGCCTCTAACGTGCTGTACGGTGCAACGCTTGACGGATCCTCAGTTTACGTAACGGTGGTGTGTATGAGACATGTCGTTTGCGCATCGCTTTTTTGGAGAAAAAAAAAACATTTCTCGGTGGTTTTGCCGACAAAAAAAGCAAGGAGCGGGCTGCTCTGCGCAGGGCCCCGATCTCGACGTGCTGCACACCGCCTCGTCGATCTCTCTTTCGTTCATCTGCGTATGCAGCCCGCGTCTTCAACCGCGCTCTAGAGCCTGCAAAACCTTTATCATCATGAGAGCCGTACCTGCGGCACTACGTCGCTCGACTTGTCTCGCCCGGACGCGTCCCGCCAGCGCCAGCACCAAACGCCGCTACTTCCTGGCCGTACCAGACCAACACCCGCCGCAGCAACAAGCAGATGCAGCCGTGACGCCCGGCGCTGCGGCCTTCGTGGAAAACACAGCCGTCCACGTCTCCAAGTCCCGGAAGCCGCTGGGGATTCAGTACGGCAGCGTCCGCAAGAGCTGGAGAGGATACATGGACAAGTTGGTGGCGTTCCCAAAGCTGCAGCAGGTGGCGCTCGAGACGGCCAGCTTGTTCACCAAGCCCGAGGAGCTCGAGTTCAACTTGCCGCGGAATTTCCACGCCAAGTACTCGCTGGGTGACAAACTGGGAGAAGGAGCGTTTGGAGCAGTGTACTGCGCTCTGCCAGTACAAGATGAGGCGCGTGGGTGCGAGCTACAGCTGGATCTAGCGGTGAAGATCGTGCCCAAGTCTCGCGTCGTGAGCCGCAGGGACTACGCGGCGCTGAAACAGGAAGGCCGCATGATGGTGCTGCTGGGCGGCACGCTCAATGTGGTGCACTTTTTCGGAGCCTACGAAGACGACGAGAGTGTGTACCTGGTGATGGAGCGCTGTGTGGGAGGAGACGCGTCGGCGAGGTTGTCGGGCGCGTATCCGACGGCCAACCCGAAGCAGGAGGAGCGAGCCAAAGCGTACATGCGCGACATCCTGCACGTCGTGTGGCAGTGCCACTTGCTGCGCATTCTGCACCGAGACCTGAAGCTCGAGAACTTCCTGTTCGCCGACACCAAGGACGACAGCCCGATCAAGCTCACTGACTTCGGTGGGGCCGCTTTCTTGGACGAAGGAGAGTTTTTGCACGAGGTACACGGTACCCCACTGTACACGGCGCCAGAGGTACTCAGGCACAAGTACGCCTTCCCGTCGGATCTCTGGAGCTGCGGGGTCATTTTGTATCGTCTGCTAAGCGGGCGCTTCCCGTTCGAGTCTGGCGCGTTGCTGGATGAACGCATCCTGCAGGAAGAGGTCGACCTGGAGAGTCCGCCATGGACCGGGATCTCGGACGAAGCCAAGGAGTTGGTGTACCAGTTACTGGAGCGTGACGTCGGCGAGCGGTTAACGGCTGAGCAAGCACTCAAGCACCCGTGGCTTGCTCCTAGTGCTCCGCTGTCCGCGGGGGCGTACACGACGGCGTCTGCTGCTGCCAAGGAAGCCACGAAAGGAATCGCGGGCCCTGCGCTGAACGGTACGATGGTGCAGAGGTTACAGCTCTACCGGTCACTGAACAGTCTGCAGCACGCCGTGCTGAACGAGGTGACTCGTCTCCTGCCGCTTGCGTTGAAGCAAGATGTGCTGGTACTCTTCAGCGAAGTGTCCCGTGACGGCAGCGAAAGCGTGGGGCTCGAGGAGTTCGCMGCCTACGTGACTGGAGGTGGCTACCTCCTCACCCATGGGGAAGCCAAGGGCTTTCTCCGAAACCTGGACCTGGACGGCGACGGGCTGCTGTCGCTCGATGAATTCTGCGCTGCCTTGATTGATTGGCCGCAACTGCAAAGCCAGCACCACGAGGACTTCGCCAAGTGCGCCAGCCTGGTGTTCGACATGGTCGACCAGGACAAGGACGGGCTTCTCAAGCTCGAGGACGTGGCCGAGCTGACTCCGTTCCAGTATAGCGGCAAGCACTCGCACTCGTTCCGCAACGACCTGGACCGCTGCTTCCAGTACACAGATCGCTCGGGCAGGGGACGCATCGACAAGGAAGACTTCAAGCACATGCTGCGCATTCCTGCTGGGTCATACGCGCACTTCCCGAGGAGGGTGAGTTTCTGAAACCATTTTTGCAGCTCAAGAATTCGTTCCGCATTTATTCTGCTTTATTGCTCTCCTCATGCGCAACTGTTCTTTTTTTCCTAGTGATGGCGGTGAGCAGCTTGGGATCATTTTGCAGCACTCGGTACACCTCCAGCGCGTCTCGGCCTTCCGCCACGAGCTCCTGCACGCGCGTGGCGCAGTGCTCATGCTGTCTCAGATGCAGCAGCTCCCGCGCGTTGTACTTCAGCTTGCGGCCCATGCTGCGCTCCGGGAAGCCCCGCGCCACGCGCAGCACGTCTCGGTAGAGCGCCAGCACCTCGCGCCTCAGACAAACGCCAGCCATGTTCGCGATTGGCCAATAATCGCCTGTGGCCGTGTCATTGGCAGATTCCCTCCAAAGTGGGATGAAAGCACATCCTTCTTGTTGCCACTCGGTTAATTGGGGCGAAGCCCCCCCTATAATCTTGCGACTCTTTTTTACGTCTCTCATTACTCTTTTTACGGTATTAGTTTCGAAAATCGGTTAGGGATTCAATCTATCATCGTGCTCCCTGGGGCCGAAACTTACGAATTTTACTTGTGTTTACGAATCAAGCCGTGGGGTGTACTGTAAGGTACAGGCTAAAAGATGGCAAAGAGCAGGTGGATCACCTTCCGCGAATGAGCTAACAGACTCTAAAACGAGGGTTATTTTTATTCCGACCCTTCGCGTGTCTTAAAATAGAGAGAGTCGGATTTGGGTTAAAACTGCACCTTTTTATGGAAGAATTAGAGCGCGCATTTTTGAAGCCATCAGTTGGTGAACACTGATTTGCCGTCGGAGCTACCCATATTTATGGGTGTACCCATACTAAAGAGGACTAAATGGGACTAAATCATTGCAAGAGTTTATTGCGTAAGAAGTCAAGGGTCGCCGTAAAAAGTGAGAGCAACGTACTGAAAACGTGTTTGATTTAGGTTAAGAAGCGCACGTTGAAGTGGTTGCAGGCAGGGCGCACTCAGCGAGGTTGCAGGCGGATTGAGCGAAGACCTGAGCCCTCAATTTTGCTTTTTCAGCGCCAAGGAAAAGCGCGCCAGCCTAAGCAAACAACCGACCCGCGCTTCAGCCACCAGCTCCTCCTCCTCCCGCACACCAGCGTCTCTCCTTGCGCACGCTGCCATGGAGCGCATCACCAACTTGCGCAATGCTGTTTTGCAGCAGCGCGAGGACGAGGTCACGAACTTCTTCTCGAACGTAAACGACTTGAGAGAGTTCATCACTGCGCGCGAACCTGGCCCAGGTGTCAACATCACCGTCAAGATGTGCTGCTACAACGTCGAGCGCTTGACTGCGGACAACGGATCACGCGTTACGCTGGTCAACTCGAATGCGCACGGGACGTTCGGGGAGGTGCAAGAGGCGTTGAACGAGCTGAACTCGGTGAATCGAAAGCCGTTCATCGCCCAAGTGACAGTCTGGGACGCAAAGAAGAAGTTTGGGTCACCGAAAGCTGGACGCATGCACTTCCGTGTCGGCGCTGTGTACGAGTTCAAACAAGTGCACAGCGTCGGCTATTTCTCCGACATTGCCAAGGGCAGTGTCCAACTCGAAGAGGCTGTCTCAGATCGGATCATCGAGACCATGCCACCGATGCTGAAGCGCAAGAATACGAGAGAGACATCGGGTCGCCACCCCAAGACTCGAGCCCTGCTCCAGAATGACGAAAGCGAGGAGCAGAAGGATGGTGGCGGCGCGGAGTCTGCTACCGTTGCGAATGTGCCTCGCACAAGGAACGCGGTGACATCGCGTGGGTGACGAGCGATGGTGAAAGCCACAAGGTGATGCTAACATCTGGACAAGTGCTGGAGCATGAGCGTAGAGTCCACAGGCTGGATAGTTGCCGTGTGATTCAAGCGCCATTCATGAATAGTTTAGTTCGCAATGTGTAACGTTAGGAGAAGAACGATACACGCACATGCACATGTAGTTGTAGGAAAGCCCGCACATGCATTAAGAAAACAACCCTAGTACTCAAGTTTTCGGTCACTGTTTCGATTGAAAATAGCGGGATTGCAGTACAGTTGAAGCTCCAAAGGGCAACTCATGCACGTGCGTCCGCACAATACTTCTAGATCGTGCAAAAATCATCCACGGTTGCGTGCATCCAAAACTACTTCGCAATTTGACGCCGCACGGAAAGAATAGCCGTTATGCGGCGGCAGCATCGGCATCAGTCGACCATGGATCACTTTTTAGTTATTGGGGAGCTTGCGGTGAATTTTAGGCGTGATAGATGGAGTGCTAGGCCGGTGCGACGGTCGTTGTGTATCTGCGGTAGGGAGATATGTCTCTGATTGCTATTTAATTGTGCGAAGTTGGTCGAAGAGCGTAGTGTTCTGCAGGCTCTCACAGAATACGAAGCTGTGGACCAGAACAAATTTTCCTGGAGACCAAAAGAAGCTCTTGAAGAGGTAAGCTCCTGTGACTTCTGCTAACAAACTCAAACCTATCTAATTTCGTGTTTGCAGAACGAAATACCCGAATGCAAGTGCCATCGTGGCCAAGACTGGACTCTAACTTGTGGCATCGGTTGTGAAAATCGCTCGGTACGTCCAAACAAACCTAGGCCACCATAATTATGCTGGAGACTGAAGCTTATATCTAGATGCAAGTCGAATGTGTACGTGGAAGATGTGCAACAGGAGGTCACTGCAGTAACCAGCAAATGCAAGATGGCCACAGTGCGTTACTGGCAGTGAAGAAGGTGCCAGACAAAGGCATGTCCCTCTTTACTAGCGAGCAAATTTTGCCGGGCGCATTTGTTTGCCAGTACACGGGGGAGATAATTCGCAGCACGACTTACCGGCGTCGGGAAAAGGGACACATTTTGTGACGACTTCCAGAATCATGAATAACATGTGCTTATTGATACTCTGCAGGAGTTGAAAGGGGTCACTCACTACTACGGCATGGCGATCAATAACAGGGAAGTTATTGACGCTCGTGTTTGTGGTGGTCTTGCGAGATTCGCAAACCATAGCTGTCAGCCCAGCTGCGTGGTTGAACGCTGGGATGTCAACGGTGAAATCTGTTGCGGGTTGTTCGCAAAGACGCTGATCGCAAACGACGAGGAGATAACAATCGACTATGGTGGAGGAAACACGGCAACTGGGGTAAGAGAATCATTGATGCAAAGCATGTGCTGGTACGACTGATAAAGTGACTCTATTGCAGCGCAGGAAAAAATGTCTGTGCAAGAAAGCTGGCTGCCGTGGGCTGATACCAATGTAGGCAACATACTTGGCTGCAATTTACGCATTAGATGTATTCCGGTTTGCTGCGTATGAATGCATCTTTGATCATGACCTGTTGCATACTTATAGTGCTCCGAAAGTAGGCACTTTTGCAACAATTCAAGTTTTCTCTTACAATACCAACTTCTGGTGAAATATGGTATATGGGCCACAAAGCAATCGTGCGAAAACGTTTCAGCTGGAACGCTGACGTTTATGCGTGCTTCAAAGTCCTGGAAGTTGCAGATAGAAAAAATCGCTTTGGTGCGACGCTCCATACCTTGACTCGGATTTCCTGGACGTGCGCAGCTCCACTGGATACCCGTTCAGCAAATCAAATGGATCCACGTTGGGAGGAGTAGTTGAAGGACCGTATCCTCTTCACTTACGGTCCTTCAACTACTCCTCCCAACAGAAGTAGTGTGCTTCAACAAATTGAAGTACGACGATCTTGGCTCGAGTGGGTACTCAAAATCTAGAAGTAAGCAGCCTGCCGCGAGAACTTTGAGCGTGCGCCAGCTCGGATGCAGCTTTTGTGGAAACTGGCAGCTTCTACACGACGCTCATACGGAAGCCTAACCAACTACGAAAGCTAGTGCATGCTGCTTTAGCAGTAGTCATCGAACAGACTTCTACCGCAGGCTGGTGCATCCTCCAGCAACCAGTCGCCAGACGCGAATCCAGAAAATTAAACAGCGTTGTGTCAGCAGAAGTAGTGTGCTTCAACTAATTGAAGTACGACGATCTTGGCTCGAG
>KV735110.1:7242-18186 GCA_000500225.2 Phytophthora pinifolia | reverse complement strand
GCTTATCAGTCTATCTCTCTAGTACTCACTCTTTCCATACGACGCTTGTCCGTCCCTAACCGGAACGGTTCGCGACAACTCTCGCCAAGCACACTTCGAGCTAGAGCCCCTCAAGGCTATGGAATGAAATGGAGGTCTTCAAAATCGAAGTCACCACCGTATACATATACTGAAACCAAGTCGAATTTAGTCACGCACTCACCACTGCATTGCGCATTACTCACGGTAAACCGACTCCCCATTTGCTGAAAATGGTGATCTGTATCTTTTACGTTCTTTCTGTCTCTCTGTCGCAGCGTCTTCGTGCGCCGACACTTTCGCCACAGTCTCCGTCCGGGCTGCCACACAGCATTCTGCGCTGCAGCTCCGGTACCTTCGAAGCGCTATAATAGTTCCTAGTTCCTGGAGACCAGCCCTGGTGACGCAAGCGTAGCGCAGCGACGGCCCATGGTGGTGTGCATCCCGGACAAGACGCAGAGCGCGTCGGCGGCCTCGGGCGCGGAGACCGTGAACGACAGCACCAACCTGTTCGGCCGGCGGCTTTTGGCCAGCGCTAGCGACAGCGACGACGGCTACGTGCAGCTGGAGACGGAGTTTCCGGGCGATGTGGCCATATCCACGGTTGTGAACGCGCTGTCCCTGTTGGGCTTCGCCTTCATCCTCACCACGTACCTGCTCTTCCCGCCCGTGCGGAAGCAGCACTCGTCGCTGCTCGTGTGGGTGGCGCTCATGGGCATGCTCTTCCACGGCACGGTACTAGCGCAGACGTCCGCCACCTACGGATCCTGCTGCACCACAGCGCCCATGATCCAGCTGGCGCTGCTTTCACATGAGCTCTACTTCTTCGCGCTCGCGTTCAACTTTTACTTCACCACCAAGTACCCGTTCCGCTCGTCGAGGTGGCTCAACCCCATCTACCACGTCGTCGTGTGGGTCATCAGCGTGGCCATTACCATCGCGGCCTGGCAGCTCGGTACGGGCCGCGTCAGCTCGTACGGCTACTGCTGGTACGCGACCGAGTACGACGTCGACAGCGACGACGGCGAGTTCATCTTGCTGGAAATCTTCTTCATCCCGGTATGCGCTGGGTACTGCATCAGCATCGGCTGCTACATCCTCGCCACCAAACGGGTTCGACTCACCATGGGCGGAAAGGCCAAGACCCGCACGAACCTGGACTCGATGCGCAGCTTCCTGTTCTGGAGCTTCTCCCTCTGGGTGGTCGTAACGATCCCGTATATTCTGAGGCACCGCAACGTGGTGACTGCCAACTCAGCTGGCGAGAAGGCGTTGCGCTTCTTAGGACGCGTAGCGGTCTCCTTTTTGGGTACGGGCAGCGCCATCCTATGGACCAAGTCGATGGGCGTGCTGAAGACGTTCAAGCTGTGGCGCCAGCAAAATTGGGACGACTACTTCAAGGTGTACGATGCCTCATGGGTGCTGCGTCGCGAGATCTTGTACTTCGCTACCAAGGGCATTCAGCTGGGGGCGAGCAACGCCAAGGGCATCCCGGAGAACGACAGTATTAATCCAAACGCCGAGTCGATCTTCTCCTTTACGCAGAGGTCGGGTATTTTCCCGTGGCAGCTTCGACTTGGAGTAGTATCGCAGGCGCCAAGTGTGCTGTCATTTGAGCTCGACGGCGCTACGTCGGGGCAGAAGGCTATCTTCCGTGACTTCGAGCCCGAGGTGTTCCATGAAATCCGGCGCATGTCGGGCATCACACGGGAGAGCTACATTCAATCGTTCAAGGGAAGCACTCGAGAGCGTTTCAGCGAAGGTAAGAGCGGCTCCTTCCTCTACTACACAGGTGACCAGACCTTCATCCTCAAGACGTGCACACCAGCTGAGCAGAGGTACCTTTTGTACATCCTGCCTCAGTACATGGCGCACCTGCGTCGCAACCCGAACAGCTACCTCTGTCGCTACGTGGGCTGTCACGAGCTGGTGATGGAGCACCACTCCGTTCTGTTCATCGTGTTGACCAATATCTTGAACAACCCAAGCGTCAACATTGACGAGCTGTACGACCTCAAGGGCGCGTGGGTCGGTCGTCACCGTGGCGACTCGCCCAGTGGCACACAGCGCGTGTGCAAGTTCTGTGGTCACGACTTCGTGGTTGGCATGTCCAAGGAGGTTTGTTCTCAGAACCCAAACGCTGGGTTCGGTCATGCGGAGTTTGTCGTGGGAAAAGATCTCAACTGGTCGTGTCGTCGACTTGGATTGCCTTCGGACGTCGCCGAGCAACTGGGCAGTCAATTGTACGCCGACACGGAGTTCTTGCAGCGCATGAACTCGATGGACTACAGTCTGGTGATTGGTTTGAGTCGGCACAAATCCTTTTCGACTTCCAGCGGCGGTGGAACAGTGCTGTCACGCAGTGGAGGCCCCGCTGTGAAGGGAAAGCTGTTTGTTGGTGGAAGCAGCAGCGACGAGGCAGGCTACTTGGAGTCGCTCAGCCCGAACGGTGCCACGCTCCAAGCTCTCAACCGACCGAGAGGAAACCTGACAACGGCGTTTTCAGCCGACGCGTGTGTCGTGAACATGGGCATTATCGACATTCTGACTCCGTGGTCTTTCAAGAAGAGTCTCGAGCGGTGGGTGCGCGTGCGACTGCAATGCCGTGACGCCAAGGGAATTTCGTGCATGAAACCAATTCCGTACGCAGACCGCTTCCGCCGCAACGTGATCGACACCGTCATCTTCGGCCGCCGCCTTGGCTCTAAGAGACGCGCCCCCGAGAAACAGCAATCGGAGTCGATTATGGTGGATTTTACGAGTTTGTCCATGGACGTGAACTTCTCAATGGACCTCGCGAACCTATCCGTGGATACGTCGTCAAACCTATCTATGGAGATATAGGGCTCCACCTGTTTCCACTGTTGTCGTCGCTATCTGCGACTACTGGAGACTGACGCAGTAAACAGTGAGCACGCAGGTCATGGTCGCGTTCTCCCATCGAATCGACACGCTGCCTGGAAGTCCACAAGACACAGACACCAGTTCCTGGGTCAACTAGCATCCAGACACCCTGCCAGCTCTACTACCAGCACTTACCGTCTCGCTCCGCATCCCAGAAGCAGGACGAGTTGGTATGGAAGCCAGCGTTCCGCTTCTGCAGAATCGTGCAGTTCACTGTGCCAGCCAGTGGGGAATTCGTTAGCTTTTGTACGTACTCAATTTTGCCCGTAACTATTTAATAACATTGCAATCATCCTCCACCGACGTCTTTCCCCACTCACCGATGTATTTGAAACCGGCCGAGCCGTTGGCTACACCTTTGAGCTCCTTCAGACACTGCGACGAGATGTCCGTCGTCCATTGATGCACATCCGCGGCGTGGTAGGTGTGGTCAGCCAGGATCTTCTCTGGGATCTACTCAATAACCCGTCAGAGAGCTTCACAAGGCTCCAACACCGCAGAATCCCACCTCCTGCGAGATCTTCTTGACCTCGTCCTGGATCTGATGGAACTCGTACTATTGAACAGACCAGCGCACATAAGCGTCAGCCATCGTAGCTACCAGATACGCTACCTTGTGCGCTCTAAGTCGCTGTGTAGGCCTCACCGCGGCGTTCTCCATGGTGATCCTTCGGCGCTTGGACGGGCGATCGCAACTCATGCAATGTTCGTGATGTACCTTCAATGTGCGAATTTGTATACCGCATACAAACCGCAGTATATTCTGTTAAGTGCGCCCTGACCACGAGAAGGAGATCAAGTCGCCACCAAGCTGCTCGCTCCCGTCTCTACGTGCGACCTGTAGCCTACAAAACGACTCATTAAAGTGACTGCTACCATGACGGCGACGTCGCAGTCGCCTACCCTGAGGGCTACGGCAAGCAGCAATCGTTACGACCAGCTGAGCGTCAATGCAAATGGCCAGAGCGAGCGAGCAGGCGGGCTGCGCTTCGCCCAGGACGCCGAGAAGCTCAAGCCCGAGGACAAGCATGACGAAGCCCCCAGGGAAGTGGACATCGTGCCCTGGCGCATGCGGGAGCGCATGAAGACGATGGACGTTGCTCTGGTGCTGTGTCTCAACATCGGCACAGACCCGCCAGACGTGGAGAAGGCGACGCCCTGCGCTCGCAAGGAGTGCTGGGTGGACCCGTTCTCCATGCCGGCCAAGAAGGCTATCGAGACCATCGGCAACACACTGCAGTCCCAGTACGAGCGCTGGCAGCCACGTGCCCGCTACAAACAGAGCTTGGACCCTACAGTGGAGAAGATCCGTGAGCTGTGCGTGAACCGCCGCAGACTTGCGAAGCACGACCGCGTGCTGTTCCACTACAACGGACACGGCGTGCCTCGCCCCACGCAGAACGGAGAGGTTTGGGTCTTCAACAAGAGCTATACGCAATACATCCCACTACTCGTGTACGACCTGCAGTCGTGGGTGGGCACGCCATCGATTTACGTCTTTGACTGCTCGGCTGCTGGCGTGCTCCTGAACCACTTCACGTCGCCCCCGGCGACTCCTGCTCAAGCTCACGGGAGAAATGGAAGTCCGGCCCCAAATGAAGCCATCGTGCTCGCTGCGTGTGCCGCGGATGAGTTGCTGCCGATGAACCCGGAACTCTGCGCAGACGTCTTTACGTCTTGCTTGACGACGCCGATTACTGTCGCGTTGAGGTGGTTCATATCGCAAAACGAGCTGTCGATGGCGCATCTTGATGCTAGCTTCATTGAACGCATTCCTGGAAAGCTGACGGACCGAAAGACGCCTTTGGGCGAACTGAACTGGATATTCACAGCTATCACTGATACGATCGCGTGGAACATGCTACCTCGCGAGCTTTTCCAGAAGCTGTTCCGGCAGGATTTACTGGTGGCATCGCTGTTTCGCAACTTCTTGCTGGCTGAACGAATTATGAAGTCGGAGGGCTGCTCTCCATGCTCGCTACCAGCACTGCCGCCGACGAACCACCATTCCCTGTGGCGGTCATGGGACTTGGCCGCTGAAATATGCTTGAACCAACTGTACAAGCTGTCAAACCCGTATCCAAATGTCGATACGAGCTTTCAGCCGTCACGGTTCTTCGCGGAACAGCTCACGGCGTTTGAAGTGTGGTTACAGTTCGGATCTTCAGACAAGCCACCACCACAGCAACTGCCGATGGTCCTTCAAGTTCTTCTAAGCCAGGTCCATCGCCTCCGCGCGCTTGTACTGCTGAAACAGTTCCTTGATTTGGGTCCTTGGGCAGTGAACTTGTCTCTGTCGGTTGGTATATTCCCGTACGTGCTCAAGCTTTTGCAGTCTCCAGCGAGCGAGCTTCGCCAGGTGCTTGTCTTTATCTGGGCAAAGATTCTGGCTCTGGATTCTAGTTGTCAGGTTGACCTCGTGAAAGACGACGGCCACTCCTACTTCATTTCTCATCTCGCTGCTGGACTCCACAACGGTGGGGCGAACCAAAGTGCATACAGCGCTGCGGGTAGCTTGGTGCCGGCCGAGCAGAAAGTCATGGCGGCTTTCATTGTCTCGGTGATCTGCAACAACTATCTACCCGGCCAAAAGAGCTGTTTGCCGCAGTACTTGCACAAAATTTGCATCAACCTTCTTCAGGATCCGGACGAGGAAGTGCGCAAGTGGATTTGTCTGTGTCTATCCAAGTTATGGGAGGATTTCGACGACGCAAAGCGAGTTGCCATCGACGACCAAGTACCGCGGATACTAGGTACCAAGCTCCGCGATGACCGACCCGAAGTGCGAGCTGCTGCAGCCTACGCGCTTGGTACTCTGGGTGGCTTCCAGTGTGACCCCAACGTAAGTGGGAAGCTGGTCGATTCGAGCCGACTGGATGACTTTCTCCGGCAGCGAGCTCATGACGACATTGTCGTTGCTCTGGAATTGCTACGGGGATGTCGCGATGGATCTCCACTGGTGCGCAGGGAGAGCGTGTTGGGTCTGGCAAATGTTATTCTGCACAACTATCACCAGCGGCGTTTTGAGTCTGTAGCCAAGCACTATAAGAACCAACCTACGAGTACACAAGGTGTTTCTCCTACTGCTCGGGAGTCGACGTCACCTGTCGGACTGGACTTCCAAGCAGGTGATGAAGCCCCGAATTCGATGAACTCTGTGAATGACACGAATCTTCAGGGCGGCGCAGACGTATTTGTGGATAAGCAGCTTCTTGACGAGATTGGAGAGGACGCGAGGTATTACGCGCAGATTTGGCATGCTCTTAAAGAGATGCAGTCGAGGGACCCATTCCCTTATGTCGTGGATGCCGTGAAGGCGATTGTTAGCTTCGTTAATTCGAGCATATTAGAAGCTGAACAAGATCAATTGCGAGAAAGCAGCCAGACCAGTGACGCGTTGGCTTCTCCTCCTCGAAGCGCAAAGCCTGAAAGCCATCCGACCACGCGCGCGGAGAGGGAGCCTACCTCTCAACTTCGGCGAGAAGGTTCTGTTCCCAGGTTGGCGTACATTCAAGCCCAACAAGGTGAAGGTCGCTTTGGTGTGACCTCCGAGAGTGCCACCCTTGGTTCAACTAACCCCGAGCACGGAGCTTTGTCAAGAGCCCCGGATACGCGAAGTCAATCTACAGCCACTGGACCGAAAGGCTTGCGGTCGGCTATGTCTGTAGGCGATTTCCAGCAGTATCAAGAAAAATTCCAGCGGGGATCTGCCAATATGGGGCCTGGTGAGGGCCTTGCGATGTCATCTGCTCCTATGAGCGCAGGCAACAGCATCCTTCAAGGACAATACCGTGGGCATGGCCCTTCTCCGATAGCTACAGGGTATCGGATGCCTAGCAACGGGCTACCTGGAGAAGGAGGTGGGGGTTATCCTGTGCACACGCCCCCTCCGAGAGCGGGGGTTCAACGCTACGGCCGCCAGGATAACTTTCCTTCCACGCTGGTATCAACTTGCTATGAACGACACAAGGCGCGATTCAGTGATCCAATCCTGGAACCCGTTTGCGAAGATGAGGATCCACTCAGTGAGAAGGGGGCTGAAAGATGGGAGCGGTGCCGGCGTTATAACCGGATTCGAGGTGCAGCCTTGAAGCTGGCTCCAGGGTTTGCATCACCTCGAAAGTCTCAGAGAGCGGGACTGCGTGATCCAGTTCCGCAAACGCCACCCTATTACTCCTCCATGGAATACGATACAGCTTGCCGTGTGTCGACTCTCGGTGATCAAGACGATGTGAATGACTTTACGCTGAACCTCCGTCAACGCGCTGTGTTGAACAACGATGCGGAAATGACGTCGCTGCTTCTCTTTCACCCGTATGAGGCGATGCTTCTCGTTGCCGATGAGAAAGATCAGATCTCTCTCTACAACTTTGAAGAAACCGAGACGAAGGTGCTGAGCTTTGGGAATAAGAATCCGCCTGGGTAAGTGGTCTGCATTGTGCATCCCTATTGATCAAAGACGAGGATGAATAACGTGCTGCTGTTGCATATGTGCATTTACTACAACAGGTCTCGATTAACGTCATTGAACTGGATCAATGAAACGGAAGAAAGCCTCCTGACCTGCGGCTCCGATGACGGCGTGATCAAGATCTATCACGGCTTGCATAGTCCACACCCACCGGCGGGCAGCCCGAAGCTTTTGTCAGCATTTCTCGCCGTGCCAGACCTTGTCCCAGGAACGCGTGGCTCTGGCCTCGTTATGAACTGGCAGCAAGACGCTGGCATGATGTTCGCTGGTGGTAACTCGAGTATGCTCCGTGGATGGAACTTGCGCCAGGAGAAATGCACTATGGCGCTTCCTACCCAAACAGACTCTTGCATCACCAGTATGGCGAGCGATGAAAGTATACCGGGAATGCTGGTGGCTGGCTTCGGTGACGGTACATTGCGGCTCTTTGATTCACGAAGCCGACCAGACTACGCAGTCAAGACGACAATGAAGGAGCATACGTCGTGGGTGGTGCAAACACATATTTACGCTGGCAGGAACGTGCTGCTTACCGGGTCCGTGACGGGAGAGTTGAAGTTCTGGGATCTGCGCTATCCCAAGAACAGTGTCAAATCCTTGGAAGCGCATCGGTCGCCGATGACTGCCCTCGCCGTGCATGACTACGCCCCGATATTTGCCAGGTACGCTTTAATCACACGAAGTTTGTGGGCAGCGACTTACTTTTTGTTTGTTGTCTTGCTTGTCGGGTTACAAAGCGGCTCGCACAACCAATTTATTAAGGTGTTCCGAAGCGACGGCGAGCAGTTGGCGCTCATCCGCTACCACGAAGGTTTCCTTGGCGAGCGGATTGGCCCTGTGTCGTGCTTAGCCTTCCACCCGCATCGGCTCTTCTTAGCTGCAGGGGCTACCGACTCGGTAGTTGCTGTCTACTCGAGTGATAAGTAATCGTAAGATTAGGAAAAGATCGAAACAAACTCGGTCGTGTTTGTGACTTGGTAAAAACAATCAATGAGTATGAATTACTCCGTGCAGCTGCTTCCTTGACTTCCGAGTTAGTTGCTGTTGACAGCGAACTCCGGGAGCTCTGCGGTCGTGAAGCGGTCGCGGTTGTGCTTCTCATTGAAGTCGGTGTTCGGCCCAGCCGGAATAATGCCAAACGCGTTGAGGTGCGTGTGCGAGCCGTAGTAGTGGAGTTTGATGTGCTGCATGTTGACCGTCTTGGCCACATTAGGGAACTGGTAGATGTCGCGCGTGTACTGCAAGCAAAAAGTCATCACATCAACAGTTAGACTATTTCTCAAATGATAGAACTCGTAAGATTGGCTAAGTACGTTCAGCAGGCTCGGGTAGTCCTTGATCATTTTCTTGTTCGTCTTGAAGTGCACGTGGTAAACCTCGTCAAATCGAATGAGCGTCGTGAACAGACGCACGTCTGCCTCAGTGAACACGTCTCCCATGAGGAATCGCTGTTTGGCCAGGATCTCCTCGACGCGGTCCAACCCCTCGAACAACTTGGTCACCGCCTCGTCGTACGCCTCCTGCGTGTTCGAGAACCCGCATTTGTACACGCCATTGTTAATGTCGTTGTAGATCCACTCGTTGACGGCGTTGATGCCCTCGCGAAACTTGGCCGGGTACAGGTCCAGCTTGGACGGCACGATGGCACTGAACGACGAGTTGAACATGCGGATGATGTCGGCGGACTCGTTCGACACGATGGTCTTCTTGACCTTGTCCCACAGCACGGGCACCGTGTAGCGCGTGTTGCCCTCCGAGCACATCTCGTATAGGTCACGCACGAACTGCGCGTTGTTCACCGTGTCCGGGATGGCACCCTCGGACGAGTAGTGACCATTGCCCGACGGCCCAGGCAGCCATGGAGTCTTCTCCGGATCCGCGAAGGCCCAGCTCATGTGGGTGTCTTTGGGGTCGTTGGGGCGCGTGCGCTGGAAGACCGGGTGAACCACCGAGACGCCGATGATGTCCTGCAAGCCCTTGAGGTAGAGCGTGATCAAGCAGCGGTGGGCCCAAGGGCACGCTAGCGAGATGTAGAGATGGTAGCGGTTCGCCTCGGCTGGGAACTCAGCGTCGGCGTTGGTGTCGACCCAGTTGCGGAACTTGCTCGGGTCGCGCACGAACGTGCCCTTCTCGGAGACGGCCCACATGCTCTTGGTTGTCATGGCTGGCTGGCTTAGTGCTGGGATCTTTAGTCTTGCGCTATCCTAAAAATATTGTGGAGATTCTACGGAAGATATGATATCTCCGACCAACTTGAATTCACCATGTGGAATGTTGACAAATCAAATGTGGGTGAAATATTTAAGCCCAATCAAGATCGTTTGTTTACCGCAATTTAACCAATCATACAGCAGTTGTCCTGCTCAGATATTGATATGCTTGTACGAAGCGCATACTTCACGAATAACACTCAAGTTCCGACCTCTCCGCCCAAATATGAGCCTCATCCATCTGGCGCCCGCAAATACAAAGCGTGCCCGGAGAACGCGTCGCGCACCTTCCTCAAGTCCGGGAGGACGAAGAGATTGGCTGGGGCTATCTACACCTTTGCCAGAGCAAAGCGAGACTTCAAGCAAAGCAAACTGAGACTGTGCCTAAGGTAGTCAAAATAAGGACACGCTAAATTAGGACTTGCAAACCAAGTGAGACTTGCTCTGGAGCAAGTGAGACCAATCATTTCCGAGCTGCTTTGCGCCAAAGCGCGAGGGAGTTCAGTCTGCATTCTGCTTCGCCCCTGCCGATGCCTCAAGAGCCAAGCCGACCATCTACCCCGCCAGCACGGCGCCTCGCCACCCACGAAGAACGCCAGCGCGTCCTAACCGCGTACGAGCGCGGGGACGACTGGCTCACAGTGGCCAAGTACAACAACATGTCGAGGGCTGCGGCGTATCGGCTGTGCAAGGCCGGCGATCCGAGCCCGCCTGCGCGCGGCGGTGTGCGTGCGGGTGTGGTCAAGTGCATGGATGAGATCATCGAAGCGATGGAGGCGTACCTCGAGGAGGAGTGCACGCTGACGCTGTCGCAGCTGGCGGACAAGGTACTGGAAAACTTCGGCGTGCAGCTCTCTACGTCTACGGTCAGCGCCAAGCTGGCAGCAAAGCTGATAACGCTGAAGCAGGTATGAAATTTTATCTGCTCGTGTTTATTCAATTAATACTAATGTTATGTGCTTTGTGTTCTGGTGCATGTAGATTCGCAGAGCCCTCTACATGCAATAATGATGTTAACAAGATGAAACGGTTTAACTTTGCGAGGAAGCTTGTTGAGCATCAAGAGAACGGCGACTACATCGTCTATAATGACGAGACCAACTACAATCTCTTCTGTATGCGGTCGCAAGGCCGCGCTGCCAAGGGCAAGCGCGCAGTTGTCAAGACCCCGCCCTCGAAAGGAAAGAACTTGCAGGTGCAGTGCGCGGTGTCCGTCGAGGAGGGTTTAGTGCTGCACCAGTTGCAGCGCGGCAGCATTCGCATGGCCGTGAACGCCGCCTTTGTCAAGGACATCTATGACACCGTCAAGAACTTGGAGACGTACAGAGCCTTCTTCGAGGG
>KV735082.1:5940-35316 GCA_000500225.2 Phytophthora pinifolia | reverse complement strand
CTTCGGCGCTGGCCCTCCTTGACCATCCGTCGGCGGACGTTTGCCGAGAAAAGGACAGTCCCGCACTTGATGTGCTGGATCATGACAATGGTAACAGCTTCGCTTCTCAGCGCCGCCGTGATCATGAGCGCCTTTCAAACCTGCTCCGCCGCTGCCACGACCACCTGGACTTGCTCCGCCACGACCAAACCCGCGTCCGCGACCACCACGGCCACGTCCTCGACCTCGTCCGGCACCTCGTCCACGACCACGGCCGCCACCAGAAAAGAAAGCCTTGTCCTCCGAGTTTCCACTCTTGCCTTCAATCTTGCGACCTTGTCGTCGATCGTGTGCTAGCTCAAGTGTTTGCTCCAGCTGCTCATAGTTTGGGGGGTCGTTGGCATCCGTCGGCGTATGGCTGGCTAAAAAGGTCTCCACGACATTGTCATATTCCGGTGGTAAAGAACTCATCAAAAATGCCGGTTTCAGATAATCATCCAAGGGTTTGCCCAGTAACGAAATGCGATCCATCAGTCGTCGAATTTCACCCAAATGATCCGACATGTTGCCATTTACCGTCAATCGCAGCTTACGCAGCTTTGCTACTTCTTCTGCGTACTTGAAGTACGTTTTACCAACAAATCGTCGCTTCAAACGCTCATAATGCGAAATGGTGTCGGCTCATACTTCACGGTCTTCATGATCTTATCAGACATAGCATCGTACAGATACTCTCTTGTACGCCGTGACTCCATCAACCACTTGCTGTGATCTTCCTCTTTGGATTCCTCTGGCTCACTCACCTCACTCTCGCAGTATTTCCAGAGGCCCTTTCGCTGCAGCTTCAGCGTGATCCGCTCCATCCACATCTCAAAACCATCTCCATCAAATAGAGGGTGGTGTGTCTTTTTCTCTTCCTTCGTGTCCTTGTTGTCTGACATCGCGCCTCAATTCCAAGCGGGATTTACCAACGGGAGCCTTTGGGCTCATAACCTGAAGAGGAACGGACTTGTGCTTGGACAGAGGTGCAGCTCCACGACAACGTAAACGGAAGGCAACACCAACTGGGCGGCAAAAGCCACCTTGTTCTTCTTTGTATTTTTTGGAAGTGAGCTTCTCCAGCTTTTGTTCTCTTGTCGTTTAGTCTCACGTCTTCCACGTAGCTTCAAGTACTAACTGGCAGATCAGTATAACCTCAACACGTAGCTGTGTTCAATCAGAAATGGTCAGTTCCGCTTCAACTTGTTTGTGATTCGTCTAAATCCTCTCCTTTATCAACCAATCCTGACGCTAGAAAGCACTGGCCAAAAAACTACAATGACAACCACGGAGGCGCAGGAAGTGCTGAGCTTCTGGTTCGATGGGGACCAGAAGGAGATCTACCGCAGCAAGTGGTTCCCTTCTGACGGCTCGGAGCTACAGCAGCAGACAGATGCACAGGTTTCGCAGCGGTTTGACGGTCTTCTGAAGCGCGCGGAGAACGGAGAGCTCGAGCATTGGCGTGACGAAAGCCCCGAATCCTGTGTGGCGCTCATCTTGGTGCTGGACCAGTTCTCCCGCCACGTGTATAGAGACCGCAGTGTTGAGAACAACGCAGATCAACTCGGACGCAACGACGCCCATGCTCTTGCAGTTGCAGAGCAGAGTCTGCTCCCCAAACGTTGGCACGAGACGCTGCCCGTGCCGCTTTTCGTGTTCGCGTTGATGCCGCTTCGTCACTCGCCGACCCCCGAGCGGCTTAACGACGTGCTGGCGGCTATTGAGGCGCGCCGCCAATTGCAGGAGCAGCACGGAGATTTACTGGAGAAGTTTCGACGCACGACGACCGGCAGGCTGCAACATCTTCGAGGAGGTACTGAGAAAGAGACGGCGAGTATCTCAGACGAGGACATCTTAGAGCGCGCGTTCATGGAGACGGACGAGGGTGACATGCCCAGGAATCGACTCTACCGTGCGATGGACGAGTACTTGACGCAGATGAAGGTGCGCGAGCACTCGCACTTGGCGGTCTCGTTGTCGGGAGGGGTGGACTCGATGGTGGTGGCCTACTTGATGCACAGGTTGAAAGACAAGCATGGAGGGTTTACCGTCGTGGCGGTGCATATTGACTACGGCAATCGTCCTGAAAGTGGCGCTGAGTGTGACTACGTGCGGCGCTGGTGCAACAGGTTTGGGATGGTCTTCCATGTCCGCAGGATCGACGAGGTCAAGCGCGCCACCACGAAGCGTGACGACTACGAGCGAGTTTCGCGCGAGATCAGATACGCAACGTATGCTGAGGTAATGCAGATGTATCGCGCTCCGGGCATGTGCTTCGGCCACCACCGCGGCGACGTGCAGGAGAACGTGATCTCCAACATGATGAAGGGGCTGAGCCTGCTCAATCTGAACGGCATGGCGGCGACCAGCATCGTGAACGGAGTCCGCATCTGGCGCCCGCTTCTGAACTTTGACAAGGACGCCATCTTCGAGTTCGCGCACCGGTACGGCGTGCCGTATTTCAAGGACACGACGCCCAAGTGGAGCACGCGCGGCAAGCTGCGCAACCACTTGGTGCCGCTGCTGCGGGACATGTACGGCGACGGGTTCCTCAACAACCTCTCCGCTCTGGGCGCCGAGTCGATGCAGTGCGCAGAGCTTGTGGACTCGCAGGTGCTCTCACCGATCATGCAGTCCGTTGGGCAGAGCCAGGTGGCCGTGTGGGTGGACTGCGGCTTGCTGACGAACCAGCCCTTGTTCGTGTGGAAGGAGGTGTTCCGCCAGGTCTGCCACTCCATCATGGGCAACAGCATGGTGCGCGAGAAGCCTTTGCAGGAGCTCATCCAGAAGCTGGTGCGCCTCGAGGCTGGGCCCGTGGGCAAGGCCAAGCACAAGAACAAGGACGCCGAGGTGGGCTCGTGGGTCACGCTCAAGAAGGGCAACCGCTCATTCCTGACCAAGGACAAGCAGCTCATCATCTTCCGCGACCAATTCTTTCCGCACCAGCCGTACGCAGCAGCGCAGTCCCCCATTGTACCAGGCAAGAAGTACACTTTCGGACCTTGGACGGTGCGAACAGAGCTGCTGGACGCCGAATACCCGAGTATTCGGGAGCTGCGCGAGTGCAAGCCCTTGACCATCTGGGACCTCGTGCGCAACAACGGCATCTCGTACGTGTTCCCCAATGCGCCACAATTGGCTATTGACTGCGATTCACGCTTCCGCGTACTGCGAGCCATTGACAAGGTGGTCACGGACGCCATGCCCATTGTGTCCTTCAATGGCGCCTTTGACGAGGTGGACACGAAATGGGTCCATGTCAGTATGACGTACTCTCAATAGTCATAATAGACATTTCAACCAATCGTTGAATTCATCTTTATTCAACCAATCCGAGAAATACACTTTTTCAGCCACTCACAATCAGGAAGCTCTTGACTGGACCAACTCTCCTTCTCACTCTTCGCAATACGCAGTCGAAGACTCTTCCTCTCCTTATTCATCTTCCAGTCATCATGTCGGAGCTGACGCCCGAGGCCTCGAGACTATACCGCGTGCGTAAGACAACCGTCAAGATGCTGCACAACCGCGGCTACATCGTGAGCGAGAACGAGCTGGTCATGACGCCCGAGGCCTTCCAGGGACAGGTAAGTGGCCAAAGTCCATCCATTTTCGACCACTATAACTCAGCAACTAATTCTCATTTTCGACACTTTTTTCCTATAGTTTGGCGATAATCCGACGCGCGAGATGATGACGATCCTCGTGGAGAAGATCGACGACCCAAGCGATAATTTATTTGTCTTTTTCCCGGAGGACACCAAGGTGGGCGTCAAGCCCATCCGTAACTACTGCAACCGCATGAAGGACGAGAACGTGACCAAGGCCATCCTCATCGTGCAGGAAGGTATCACGCCTTTTGCCCGCCAGGCGCTCAACGAGATGGCCCCGCGGTACAAGATCGAGCACTTTAAGGAGACGGAGCTGCTCGTGGACATCACGGAGCACACGCTCGTGCCTGTGCACCGCGTGCTCGGCCGCGACGAGAAGGCGGCACTGCTCAAGCGGTACCGTATCCGCGACTCGCAGCTGCCGCGCATGCAGGTGACCGACCCCATCGCGCGCTACTACGGCATGAACCGTGGCCAAGTGGTCAAGATCATCCGTCCGTCCGAGACGGCTGGACGTTACGTGACGTACCGCGCTGTGATCTAAGAAGTACGAGAGTCTGGAGGTGGACAGGTGGACTGACTCGGTGCCTCTTGTCACCTTCAATAGATATTTGTTTTTCGAGCATTTATGTTGCGTGTGGATCTTCTTGCTGGTCGCTTTCGAAGAGATCCGACTCGTATCCGTTGTCAGAGGTTTTCATTTTCCGAGAGGAAGGTGGTGGCTTCCGGGCTTCGGTTTTGGTGGGGAGTGCACGGATGAAATGAGCAGCGACGCGTTCCTCCTCATCGCCATCGTCGTACGAGATGTCGCACGAGCCATTGGGGTGCACGCGCTCGACGGTGCCAGGGTAGTACGCTGCCTGCCCTCCGAAGCGAGCTTCGACTCGGTCACCTCGAGCGAACTCCGGCTCGAACTCGTCGGAGTCCTCGTTCTTGGATTTGGATGTTGCTGGCGGATCTTTCTCGTCAAAAGCGTCGTCGCTGTCTCCCTCCTCGCCGTCGTCGGGAGCGAGCAGCTCAGGGGACAACCGCTGGATGATTTTCTGCGGAAACCGAGCGAGCTTGACGTCGTACGAGCCGTCTGCGCGACAGGAGCAGACGCTTCCTCTCAAGTACTCAGTACGTTGTCTGACCATGACTCGAGCTCCTTGGCGATAGATCGAGGGCTTCACATTCGCCGGGATCAAAGCACTGCGAGCCATGCGCTTCCAAGTCTGCGCTGCGCCAAACTCGTCCACCAAGACGTCGAACGTTCCGTCGGTACGGCACAAGATGATCTTGCCCTGCCGCCGCGTCTTGGTTCCTTTGTGCGCTACGCTGACACGCGCGCCGACGTGGAGGCCAGGCCTGGCCGTCCCGCTGAGCTGCTCGTCCTCCGGATCCAACAAGCGCAAACCACTGAACTCGACGTTCCGCAAGTGACGTCCACTGTCGAAGTGGACGTCGGCCACGAAGTAGTCGCGGTAGGTGCGCTCGACCGTTCCTCGACCGTGCACCATGCTCGCTACCCGTGCGCCCGGCTGAAACCCACGCTTTCGATCGCGACGGGGACTGGAAGATCGTGTGCTTTCGGTCGAAGACGTCTCGGTTTCTGTCGAGGCTTCCGACCAGCTCGAGTGAGCCCTCGACCGACGAGAATGGCGACGACTTGTGTGTCTTGAGCGGCGTGAAACCCTGCGGAGATGGCGTGAACGAGCGCTTGTTTCCGTGCCAGTGGAGTCGCTGCTGCGGTCGTCTTTTCCTTCGTCTTGACTGTCGTGCTTGCCGTCGTCGTCGCTCTCACTCTTGCTTCCTCCGCGGGGGTGACGCTTCTTGTGTTTCTTACCAGTTCGTCGCTCTTCTCTGCGTTGCTTTCGACGACGAAGAGCGTCGACTTCCTTCTCCCATTGAATGCCGTTGGATCGACCAAGCTTCTGCCTCAAGAACTCGTCGTAGTCCGGTCTGCTTCTGTACGCTCGGGATCGTGGACTCTTGCTACCCGTGCGTGCCTTGCGTGGAGAAGTTGAAGCCTCACGCTTGGGGTTAACCTTGACATCGAGAAGGAGGTCGCGAGGGAAGCTCTGGTTAGCATCAAGACGCTTCATGAGCCGGTGGAACGCTGTGCGAGAGATATCTCGCCTCCGTATCCTGCCCAGCCCTTCACGTTCAAGATACCGTAGAACCTGTTCTCGTGACAAGGCTGCACCAAGCTCCAAGGCCGCTTGAGCTGCCTCGACTGCGTTCAGCATGCAGCTCGCGTCTTCGTCGTCGTCGTGTTGCTTCTCCTCGTCAGTTTGGACAGTGCGGCGCTGTCGACTCGCGAATCGGTCAAAAGCTCGATCCACTTGCTGTTCGCGTCGCCGATGCTGTCGAGATCTGTCGTCCTCGTCGCTGGCTTGCTCTTTACCTTCTCGATCCGCTCGCTTGCCATCATCCTCGTCACGAACTTGCTGCGACTTGGACATGATGGTTGTTTTCGACGAAGACGGTGTGGTTCCGTGTTGGGTGGTGCGGTCCGGAGGCTGCGGACACATTCTCACGTGGCCCGAGCTGTGCAGGTGAACGACTCGACTCCGATGAACCAAGGCGTCATTGCGAAGCGAGCGTTTGATGGCTGCTGCCTCCTGCTCCCGCACGTGAACTTGCGCTGCAAACTCCAAGCACGCGAGCGCGAAGTCAGGAAAGCTGAGTGGGGTCGTCGTCTGCTCTTTCTTTTGAGGTTCTTCGGAAAGGCCGAACCAAACGTTCACCTCGTCGCTCGGGACCATTGGAAACAGCGTTGAAAGGGCTCGTGGCACTACCGATCGAGGCTTCCATCGTGTCGAATGTACAGGCTCAAACGACGTGAAAAGCTGCTGAAGCCGCGCAATTCCAGAAGCCTCGGCTCCTTCGAGGAGCTGCGCGTATCGCGCGACGAACTGGGCAAAAGTCATCGCCTCACAGTGTTCTCCGTCGTCGTCTTGTGCGTCTAGCCATCGACAGGCGAGCTCGGCGCTCTGCGTGTCCGTTTGTCCAAGTTCCTGCAGTAATCGAGCAAGACCAGGCTCATCAAGGGAGCTCGCTCCACCAGTCTGGCTCTCAAAGCACTGCCTTAAGCTAGGCAGATCAAGAACAGGAAGTCGTGGACCCAAAGCGTGTACAGTGAAAGCTCCTTGAGTCACGGCAGACGTATCCGCTGGCTGCGTTGCCAGCGTGGAAAACGCTCGAGCGAAAGCGGGGAACGAGACTTTACCGGACGCAGCAGCTTCTTTCCCAAACAGTTGCTCGCTGTGCAGTAGCCGCTCCACTGCTTGAGGCGATGCCTCCACTGCGCTGGAACCTGAAGCTGGAATGGTGCACCGAAGACGCGAAAGCGCTTGCTTTACTTGGCTGAAGTCCAAGAACCCGTCGTGGTCGGCGTCGAGACGATCGAACGTCGTTTTCAGCTGAGCGACGGCACTAACCCGGTCGGTATCGAGCACTGCCAAGTAGTCTTCAAGCTGCGAGTAGTCAAGACCGCGAGCCAGAAGCTCCCGATCACGCAGTCGATCGACATGCGTTAGCAGCTTGGAGCGATGAAGCGGCTGCGTGATTCCAAGCAGAAGCTGCAGATCGCTTCCTTCCAGCAACACCAGCGTACATCCGTCGACGTTGTTGCGCTCGAACACGTCGCGATACTCAGGAAGGCCCGCGTCTTCCTCAAGCCACCGTACAACATGCTCCGTTGTCCAGTCCTTCACTTCAAGAGGAGTTTGATCCGCCGAAGATTGGCTCTTCGCTCGACTTGTTGCGGTCGTTGAAGGGTTAGATGGAGCGAGTATCTGCGTCAGCTCCGAGTGTCTTGCGCGTGGAAACAATGCCGAGCTTCTCGTCTCCTCTTCTTCCCCCAAAGCGTTGACGAGGTACACTGGGAAGTCTCCACAGTCTGCGAGGAGCTCACGACAGGAGCCACACGGGAACGGCAGCATGTCGTGCTGCTCACTGCAGATCGCCATGGCCAAGACGACTGGACTAGGCGCATTCGCCCCCGCCATGACCATCTTCAACACCGCAGCTCGCTCAGCGCACAGCTCCACCGCCCCGTTCTCGACCGCGCCGGCCGAGTAGATCGTTTGGGACTCGGTGAGTAAAGCTGCACCGATGCCCACCCCCATGGCCCGAGAAGATCGAGCTTCACGGGCTGCCGCTTCAACAAGGTGCTCCTTCTCGCGCCTCCGCCCGCTCGACCCAGCCAACGCGCCAGCGAAGTGCCGTTTGTACAGTGTCCGACGAGCATCCAAGCGTTGTTGCAAGACTTGGTCATCCTCTTCCAGCTCGTCCTTGTGCTGGTGATACAAGACCGACTTCCTGCCACACTCTCCGAGATGTCTCGAGGTCGTGTCGAGGCCGTAGATGGCCGAAAGACCCTGCATCTTGGCGGTGAGCAGCGTGGAGCGCTCACGTTGTGATCCGGTGTGGAGGTGATCGTGGCGATGTCGTTCAAGTGACTTGCTGGAACGGCTACCGTTGACCTTTTTGCGCTTGTTACCGCGTGCTTGGGCTCGCGCGAGACTCAACACCCGACGCAGATCATCTTCCAGCTGGTTCGACATGGCACTGGCGAGGCGAAGACAGGTCTGCGGCTTGAAAGCGCTGCCATTCTTGACTGGCACATCCCATGGCCGCGCAAATAGGTCTTGGCTCGAGCTGCGATGGCGCAGAACGCATCGAGTTGAGGTTTTCAAAGACACGTTTTGCGCTCTATTCGGCCATAGTTGGGATATATGCACGCACACCACATGACCGAGTGCTCGCTTCCGAGCAGCTCCGACTCACTGTACCTGCACTTAGGCGACTTCACGAGCCGGCTCGCCGGCCTCTTGCCGCGTCTGCGCGTCGGTCGACAGCTTTCCGCCGTCCACGCTAGTCCTATCGGTTTGCTTGTCACTATTGGTGCTCCGCTGCTCCGTGCTGGCCTCGTCTTCCGGCTTGGACTCGTCTGTCACAGGCGTCGACACCTTGGTCTCCGTGGTCGTGCTTTCTTGCGCGGCTGTGGCTGGGGTCACGGGAGTTACCGGGGTCGTGGAGGCCTGGGTCGTGGCGAAGCTGTCGTTCTCTCCTTCACTCGCCCCGTCCCCCACTTGGGGGTGGAAATGCCGCATTTCGTCCCAGATGAGCTTCTGCAGCACGGGTTTGGTCAGCTTTTCGTTCTCAAAGTCAAAGTCGAAGCTCGACGTGGCCGTGGTCTCGTCCTCCACGTTGCGAATGGAGGCCATGTACGGGTGGGCCAGCGCCTCGTCCACGCTGATGCGCTTGTTCGGGTCGATCACCAGCATCTTCTGGAGCAGATCCAGCGCGTCGGGCGGCGAGTCGGTGAACATGTGCGCCAGCGGCTTGGTCGGGTTTGGGCCGCGCTTCTGGAACTCGGCGTTCATGAACTTGCGCGCCCGAGCGTTGGTGAGGAAGTAGAGCTCCTGGTCGTTGGGCGCTCCCAGCGCGTTCATGATGAGATGCAGCTGGTCAATGTAGTCCTGGCCCGGGAACAGCGGCTTGCGCGACATCATCTCGGCGAAGATGCAGCCCATGGACCAGACGTCCACTTCGCGCGTGTACTTCATGCACCCGAGCATGATCTCGGGCGCGCGGTACCAGCGCGTGACGACGTACTCGGTCAGCTCGAGCTCCTCTTCCGGGAAAATGCCTCGGGCCAAGCCAAAGTCGCAGATCTTGAGCTCGCAGTTGGCGTTCACGAGCACGTTGGACGGCTTGAGGTCCCTGTGAATCACATTCGCAGAGTGGACGTACTTCATGGCGCACAGCATCTGGTACATGAAGAACGCAATGTGCTCGTCCGACAGCGCGTGTCGCGAGTAAATGACGCGGTGCAGATCCGTGGCCATGAGCTGCGACACAATGTACACATCCTCGAACTTGGCCAGCGCCACGGGCTCGAAGATATCCTCCACGCCCAGTACGCACTTGTGGTTTAAGTGACGCATGAGCTTGATCTCCCTCACGATGCGTTTGGCATCTGTGAGGTCGTCAAACGCGCGTTGAATGTTCTTGATCGCCACTGTCTTCCCCGATTTACTGTCCGTGGCCGAGATGACGACTCCGTAGGCGCCTGAGCCAATGGTCTTGACGTACTCGAAGCTGGCCGGGATTTCGAACCTCGTGTTGGATGTCATGAAGCACTGCGTTCCCGGTCGAGTAGCCGGCAGATACTTTGGTTTATTGGCGGCATTTGCCGCCGCGGCAGCCTCGTCGGCGCGCTGTTTTTCACGCAGCTTCTTGGCCGCTTCCGCTCGACTCTTCTCCTCGTTCTTCTGGTCTTCGGACGCCTGTTTCCCGTACGTGACGAAGCTGCCGTCCTTGGTCGGAACCATGGCGTGGTTCCAGCGAATCGCTTCTTGCAGGGAATTTTTCCAATTTTCAAAGGATTTGGCGTCTTCGGCCTCTAAAATCATCACTTTCGTGCCGCAGCGCAACTCGAGACGACGAGGGAACTTGGGGTTGGCGGGGCCTAGTACGTGGCCCGGCCCGATGGGCGTCTCGGAGCATAAAGTGAGCGAGTCCTTGCTGGTATAATATCCCAGAGTCATGTGGCGTTCTTCGAGTCGCAGGATGAAGTACCGTCGAGACCACATTTTGAGTCGCAGGCCCTGCTTAAGTAAATACCCTTCCTGGATGACATCGGCCGAGCGGAACACCACGGCCGGGTGCGAGCGGCTGGGCACCGCCTTGCCGTGCAGCCACATGGAGAACAGCGACCGGTTCTTGGTCACGTATACGCCGTCACCGGCCTTGTCCTCGGACGCGCGCCCGGCGTCCTGCGCGCTCATGGCAAGGGGGTGAAGTGGCTGTTTGGGGTTGGTTTCTCGGAAGTGCCGCACAGGGTGGCAAGTTTGTTACGTTTATGCTGTTTCAGAGGGTTACTTAGTCGGTTTAGAAGGTTTGGTTCCAGATGGTTCACACGACCGGGATTTGCGCCAGGCAGAACGTCTGATGGGGGATGGAGATTTCAGCGCTGCTCCAGGCGGCAAGACCAGCGTGGTGCCAGCGTTGACAATTAGTAAGGTGTTACTATGATATTTCCATGGTGATAATCGCGGAACAAGGTGGGGGACGAGACATTCTTGCTAGCTTGAGGATGAAAATGCTATCAAAAGTGGGTGCGCTTCACTATGAATTAGAGAAACTAGTGCTCCGAGTTAGCGAATAAATCGTTTCCAGCTGGCCGAACACCACTCTGAATACATCGAAAGTACACAGCGAAACAATCTGGTAATCCATGTGCTTCAACAGAACAACACCACCGATGAACGTTTTCGTGCCATTGCCATTCGGAAAACTCGACGTGAGTTTTGGAGTCATAGTTGAAGATTTGCTGCAACTCCAACAATGATTTTCAAAAGTGCAATGCATTGACTCTATTGTGTACTTGCCTGGAAATTCAAGTTTTTTTACTTCTTGACGATCTTCTTCTTGTCCTCCGGGATGTCGGGCAGACGATCGCCTGGGTTGCTGCACTCGAGCAAGGGCTCGATGAAGCCCATGGAGATGGCCTGGAAGTGTTGGCGTCTACGCCACAGACTCGGCAGGAGCTGCGGCGGCGCAGGCGTGGAGCCCATGCCGGTCATGCACTCGGGCCACTCGCCTTTGCCGGTCGGAGCGCGACGCGCCTGGCGCGGTGTCACGTGAGTCGGCAGCATGTTAAACACGAGGTTAGGCTGCAACAGGTTGAGCTTGTGCAGGCGGAACGGCACGGGATCCACGAGCGATCGGCCGTTCACGTACAGCAGTTGCGGCTCCGCGCTGCTGTTCGTCGGGTCAAAGTGCGCCAAGCTGCCGCACAGCGTGTCCGGGTGACGCTCCATGTCCTTGTTGGCCGATACAGATACGACGCTCGCGCCCCACGGTGAGAAGAAGTAGGGCGTGCTCGAGAACATGTACGACAGCCAGAAGGCCTCCTTGTCGCCCCTGCAAGATCAAACCCAAGAGTTAACCTACTGCTGCTAGCTGTGCAAAGTGAGCGAAGGACGAGGACGTACCAGGAGAACTCGTAGATGAAGCGGTGCTCGGTGATGAGGTACCACAGCACATTCATGGCCTTGCCGGCGTCGCGCTTGTTGATCAGCAGCATGGACGAGTCCTGTTCGTGGGCTGTCTTGCCGCGGTACGCGAACGAATCCTTGAGGGTTGGCGACGGGTCCACGGGTTTGACGTTGAAGCGCTTGTAGTCGAAGCTCTTGATCCATTGGTGGAGGTAGATGGGTCCCTCGAGCTTGCCCTTGCTGTTGGTCTTCCGCTTGTTGAAGTACTGGTTGTTGTTGATCACGCGGTCGTAGAAGAAGAGTGTGCCGTGCTTTTTGTACCCTTCGTTGGCACGCAAAGCTGCCGGGTTCTTGAGCAGAATCGCGTCCGCATCCAGGAAAATGAGCTCCTCGAAGCTGGTGAAGTGGATCGCCAGCGGCTTGATCCAGTAACTCTGGAAGCTCCTGGCCATGTCGCCCGAGAAAACCTTCTTAATCACATACCGCTCGCACAGATCGATGATCTGGATGTTGTCGTCGAGACCGAAGAGCAGGTCGACGGAAGGTCTGGTCAAGTCGTGGCAGTGGTGCACCTCGATGGGCTCCTTGTTGCCCAGACAGCGCAATTCACGGATTAGAGAAATGCCAAGCTCCAAGATGCCGTCGTGGAGGCACAGCAGAACACCCTTGGAGCCCTTCTTGACGACTTGACGCGGCTCAGGAACAGGCTTCGGCTTCTCAGTAGGTTTCTCGGTTGGCTTCTCCGTTGGCTTCTCGGTAGGTTTCTTGGTTGGCTTTGGCGTTGTTGCAGGAACTGATGTCGGGGTTAGTGTGGGCACTGGTACTGGTGTCGTGGTGAGCTCTGGCTGGACCGAGACCGATCCATTCTCCGACGACGACGACGCTGACGCTGCCTCCGACGTCCACGATTCCGTCGAGCTTGCAGCGTCGGGTGTCACCGCAGCCTGCTGAGCTGCCAGCACGATCGTATTGGCCATGGCAGCCGCGCGGATGTTGGTCCTCACCCCCGAACCTCCATCGCTCACGAACGCGTACTGCTGCGAGAGCGAGCAGACGCTGCAGAAGAGCATGAACGCGCCCAATCCTCGGATATACACATTGCCGAGGAAGCGACTGTCCCGAATGCGAGTCCCCCACTCAGGCGCCGGCATGATCAAGTTGAAATGGTAGAGTGCGGACGTGCCGGGGTTTCGCACACTCTGCCTACAATGGCCATGCGATCAAGCACGCGTCTAGCTGCCTCGCAGCCAGTGCCCATGAGATCCTACATAGCGTAACCCCTCCAGTATTGTGTAAATTTCGTAGGCAACACAAGAAAGTTTCGGCAAATGGGATGAAGAGCAACAATCCTCATTAATAACGTACATTTCGATTAACGTTAGTTTCAATTTATTGCGACGCTAATTATGCAAGAGTGACTTGGTTGCATGACAACGACTACGCGTCGTTAAAGCCTCGAGCGACGCCTTGTTCCTCGGCCTGTTGGGACGCAAAGTAGTTGAAGATCTGCTCCAGCGAGGTCTGCGAGACGCTGTACTCTCGAATGTGCATCTTGTCCTTGACGTCCTCCACGAGGGCGAAGACCTTGGACAAGCGCAGCTCGTCGTTCGAGCCGCGCAGCTTGAAGCGGCAGAAGTCGTTCTGACGCTCCATGACCGTGACGCCGCCGTGGCTGAACGAGTAGCTCAGGAACTGGAGCAGCGCGTCGAAGCGGGTTTCCTCCAAACACCACGACAAGAAGGCCTCGGCACGAATCGACCCGTCACGTTCCAAGACGGCGGCAAGGCCGTACCCTGTCGGGTGTGAGGCCACAACGCGCTGCGCCAGACTCTGGTCTCCGAAGGCCCGGCACTTGTCTTCCAAGTCCGCACGGATGACAACCTCGTCGGCGCCGCCGAAATGCTGGTGCACCAGCTCCTCGAGCTCTTCCGGCGACGGATTCGCGAGCTTCACATCGAAGACCAGGCCGTCCCCGAACCGTGACTTGAGGTGCTGCACGCTGCCAAGACAACGCAGACGACCGCCCACCATGATGCCAACGCGAGAGCACAGCGCCTCGGACTCCTCCATGCTGTGCGTGGTCAGGACGATCGTCGAGCTCTTGCCGCGAGTCGACATGTCGGCGATCACGTCCCACATGAAGCGACGAGACACGGGGTCCATGCCCGTCGACGGCTCGTCCAGGAAGATGATCCGGGGGCTGCCGATCATAGCGATGGCAACCGAAAGCTTGCGCTTGTTGCCGCCGCTCAGACTGCCCGCCAGCTTGTTCTCGAAGTCGGCCAGGTTGAGCTGGTTGATCTTGTCCACCACCACGTCGTTGAGCTGAGATCGAGGCACGCCCTTGATCGACGCAAAGAGCTCCAAGTGCTCGCGCACGGTCAGCAAGTCGAAGAGCGCATCAAACTGAGGACAGTAGCCGATCTGACGGCGAACTTCGAGCTGCTGCGTGAGGATGTCAAACCCGCCGAGCGTGGCCGTGCCGTGCGTCGGCAGTTCATCGCCCGTGAGCATCTTCATCGTCGTCGTTTTACCAGCACCGTTGATCCCAAGGAAGCCGAAGCACTCGCCGCGCTTCAGCCCGAAAGAGAGGTTCCGAACAGCGACCTTGCCGCCGCGATACACCTTGCGAATACTCGCCAGCTTGACGACATCGCCGTCCGCCTCTCCGCTGGCGACACGCTCTGCTTCCTTGGTCACATCAACGTCCTCTTCGAAGGGCTCGTCTTGAACGTTATCCCTCCCACTCATCCAGTCCTTGACCTTCGGGAACGTCATAGCGTAGTCAATCCCCACAGCCAGGAAGCCGTACAAGATGGCCGTGACAAACAGGTAGATCATCTCCCAGCCCATGAGGTCGGTACTGAACGGGCTAGTCTTGGTATCGTCGCTTTCGCGGATCGTGGTCAGCTCGTTGAGCACCAATTGCAACAGTCCATAGCCGAGGTTGAACAGCGGCGACAACCGCCAGAAGAACACCAGCACCGCGTTCACGTCCTTCGTCGAGCTGATCACGTCCAGGATAAAAGACACCACCATGAGCACGACGCCGATGACGAAGTTGATCATGATCGTGTACGTCTGGGACGAGGCGTGCTCCTTGAACAGGTACGACAGGCAGTACGTGAAGGGACAGATGGCCAAGCCGAACAGGAGGAAGAGCACGATCACGGCCGGGAACGTCTCGGAACTGCAGCTGTTGCAGGCCGAGCTGCCCGTCATGGAGTCAATGCCGAAGCCCTTGATCAAGATAATCGCCGCCGCGCACGGAATCAGGTACAGCAAGAAGTCCCAGACGAAGTTGGCCAGCCAGAAAGCCCCGAGCGACACTCCAGACACCAATTGCTGGTGCTTCGAGTTGTGGTCTGACTGCTTCTCCTTGACCAAAAAGACCACGATGGACGCGGGGTAGTACGTGAAGGCGATGCAGATGAACAGGCACGCCGTGAAGGCCAGGAAAGAGCCGAACAGCGCCTTCGTGTCTGCAGTCAGCGGCAGCGGGTGGTTGTTGACGACCAAGTTGACTTTCGACGCGTCGGCGCTCGAGTTGGCCGCGAAGAAGCGGTAGATCGTCTGGTCCATTAACGCCTTGAAAATGATGGCTCCGTGGGTAGACGTCGTGTTCACGAACAGGTTGTAGCCAAAGAGGTTTCTGCTGCTGTCTCCATGCACCAAGTAGGCTCCGTATTGGCCCTCCACCGTGGGCGTATCAACCCCGTAGCCACGGTTGTACACCTCCTCACCGAGACTCAGCCCGTAGCCCGTAGCGCCCGTCGTGTTGACCGCCGGGTTCGTGTACGTCACGCGGAAAACTGTCGGCGAACTTGAGCTGAAAGCTGGCTCCGACAGCGCAAGCTCTTCGGTGGAAACGTCCGTGAAGTAAGAGCCACCCATGGCTCTGCTGCACCACTGGTCCTTGATTTCTCCCGGCTGGCAGAAGTACGGGGTTGGCGTCTCCGCTCCAGAACCAAAGGCATCCGTGGTCAACGGAAGGTTGGGGTCGTCTTTGGTGAAGCTCGTTCCTTGAAGGAGACCCAAGCCTACAACCAGCAGTAAAATGGGTAGAGCCAAGCTGTAGAAGATCATCTTCTTGTCACGCTTGGCGTACCGGAACCGCTTGAGGATGAGCGCCCAGAGGTGAACCATGAAGAAGGAGCCAGTCTGCTCCGGTAGAGCACGGGCATCGCTTGATGCAGCGGGGCTTGATGCGGGCGTCTCGGAATGAGCACGGTTTCCCAGAGTGTGTTGGTTGCTGTGGTCGTCGGCCTCGGCCACCTTGATGAACACTTCCTCCAGTGTCGTCACGGAAACGCCGTACGACAGCAAGCCCAGCGTCCGCAGCTTGTCGTCAATGTCGGCAAACAGCGACGCAAACTGCGACGAATCTGCTAGCGGCAACTGGAACGCAACCTCGGTGCCTACGTTGCTCAGCAGCTGAGCCGTCGGCACACGAGACGTCACAAAGGCGATGACGTCGCTGTCCTTGCAGGTCGCATCGTCCTTCACGAGCGTCAAGTTGTAGCCCGCACCGAAGCGGTTCTTCAGGAACAGGGAGGAGCCGCAGCAACGCAGCTCGCCTTCCGACATGATGGCGATTCGGTCGCCTAGGATATCGGCCTCGTCCATGAAGTGCGTGGTCAGCACCATCACTCGGTCGTTGCGGTTGTTCAGCAGGATTTCCCACGTGCTGCGGCGACTGTACGGGTCCATCCCGGAAGTAGGTTCGTCCAGGAACACCAGCGAGCTGTTGCCAAGCAGCGACACGGCAACGGACAGCTTGCGCTTCATCCCGCCAGAGAGCTCCGTGGACTTGACGTGGCGTTTCTCCGTCAGCCCAACCTCGCGGATTTGACGGGTGATAACAGCCTCCAGTTCACTTTTCGTGTAGCCCTTGATGCGCCCAAAGAACACCAAGTGCTCTTCAACAGTCAACTCTTCGAACAGTACGTCATGCTGGAAGCACAGACCAAGCGACTCACGGATCTCATCCATGTCTTCCGAGATGGACAAGCCACGGAACGTGGCATCTCCGCTTGATGGCGCGATCATGCCAGTCAGCATGGAGATCAGCGTCGTCTTGCCTGCGCCATTGTGGCCCAGCAAACACGTGATCTGGTTCTTGTACATGGTCAGGTCCAGGCCTTGCACGGCCACCTTTTCACCTCCAGGCACCGGGAAAACCTTGCGCAATCGCTGCACGGATAGAGCTTCACCCTGGAGCTCCTGTTCACGAAGCTCTGCATTCACCGGCTCGAAGTTGTGGTTCACATCCACAGAGACGCTGTTGAGCAAGGCCTCGGACGGGTGGCTGGACTCCAGCTTGTCCTCCATAGCCACGCGGGATTTCCGCCGGTTTCTCCAGTAGGACGGCGACACGGGGAAGTACCACTTGAGGGTGGTGCCGTGCTCTTTGGGGACTACCTTCTCGAAATACAGCCCCAGCAGCGTGTACAGGACCGTGTCGATGACAAACATGAGCAACGCCCGGCTGAAGCGGAAGTTGTCGTTCAAGACGCTGGCGTTCGAGAAGCTGACGCCCGTTCCGGTGGCCTCCAAGTTCGCCAGCACCGTCACACCCAGCGAGAGCGCCACGGGCGAGAGGATGCAGCCCGTTGTCTTGGAGTTCTCCGCCGTTTCCGTCGTGAACGCAGCCGACACGAAGTACATGAGGAAGAACAGGACCATCCCCACGAAAGCTCCAACCCGTGCCTTGCTGAAGATGGTGCTGATCATGAAGCCGTACGCCAGTACAGTCAGACTGAAGAGGAAGAAGAAGAGGAAGATGAGGAACACCGAGCTGTTGGCGAAGAGTCCGGCCGTCCCCATGAGAGCTTGAAGGATCGAGCCGACGAAGAGGATCAGGATGTACGTCATGTACCAGGACACGACGATGGCCTTCTCCTGCACGCCGAGGATCTTCATGTACTCACGGAGACGTAGCTCCTTCTCCTGAATCAGGACGACCAGGATCCGCGAAATTGAGTAGAGGTACGAAAGGATGAAGACGACGGCGAACACATCTGCCACTTGGGTGTAGAACGGCGAGCTGATGTAAGCTTCGATGGGGAACGGCGACACCGACGCACCAAGGTACGGCTGCGGAGCTTGCCGCAGCGGCTTCAGCAGCGCCTCCAGCGTCTCGTTGGAGAAGAACTCCTTCAGACTCGAGAACGTCGTGTCCGTGCCTGCAATATTCTGCACGGCGTATTCGACGATCATATCGTCATCCAGCGACGCGAGCAGCGCGTCGTCCAGTTCCGTCGACGCCTCGGCCGTCGTCTGCGGGCGCTGGCACTCTCCAGTCGTGGTCTTGGTGGCCGAATCCCACTCGGGCATGCAAGCCACGAATCTCGTGACGAGCGTCTGTAGCGTCATGAACCCAGTCACAGTGTACCGCGTGTAGTAGTCCATGCTGATGGACTTCTGGAAGGGCGACATCTGGGGCGGATCTCCGCCCGTCCTGGGCACAAGCCCAATAACTCCTCCCCGTCCGAGCGTCGAGTTGAGTCTTACCGTGTACTCAATATCGCCAAAGCTGCCAATACTGTCGTCGTCCGGATACGTGTCGAACACAATACCTCCGTAGATATGTGGATTCTCTTGACTTGAAGCATAATCACGGCCGCTCACGTAATCTTCCAGTTTTTTTTCCGTGTCGAAAAACTTGACACTTTCCATAAGTGACGGGAATACTGCCGACGAAGACGTATTACGTAAGTTGATCCTCGGGTACCATAACTCCATGGTTTGCATGAAATAATCCCTCGTGAACGTGTTATCCGGCGCAATGGCCAGTTTGAATGGTGCCACTTTGCCGGCACACGACGTGGGGACAGCGAACTCGGACGAGGGGTCCAAGTCCACCAGAGCACGAGCTGTCACGCCCGTGGTGCAGTTGGCCAAGGCAGAAGTGGACAGTTCGTCCATCTTCATGCCGTTGGAGATGGAGAGACTGCCCATATAGAGCAGCAACCCCCATAGCGACGTCTCGTGCATCGTGAACTTGGGCAGCACGGCAGGGATTCCCGAGAGCGTGGTGCCCGAAGTTTGGAACAGATTGTAGGACGTGCCCAGCGTGTCGTCGTCCGTGATGCTGTTGTCATCACTCCAGCCAGTGGGAACACTGACGTCGCTCACCAATGTCTTCAGCAGCCCCATGATGAGGATGAAGACGCAGGGCAGAGCGACTTCCATGAAGGTGGCCACAGGGTGGCGCCGCTTGAGCATCCAATTCTTCCACAGCAACGTGCGGATGTAGAGCCACGTGGTGCGGCGCTCAGCTAGCGGAGGCGCAGAGGATGGAACGGCGTCCGGCTTCTTGCCGCCCAGCATGGCGGTCTGGGAGGAGGACCGCGCCTTGTCCATTGGGGCCTAGCTTGACTCGCGGAAAAAAGCGTTGTGAGGCATGGGATGTCCTCAGAGTCCGTCGTCCGACTCGGACGGCTGGTGTGAGTTGTCATAAAGGACAGTATAGTGAATGTAAGATAGTATGGGAAATAAGGAGTCATGGAGAAGAGCGTCGGTTGGTTTCGGTTTGACGTCGGAGAGAGACGGGCCGGGCCTTGAGTTGCGGCACATGAGATCGAAATGCCGCGAAAGCTGAAATGGCAGATTGCACTACATGTACAATTTTACAGGTATGATCCACACGGAGCTCGCAAAGCTGAATTCATTGCACAGCGTGGCGAATTGGCTTGGGGTGAGCCGAGAGCGTTGGAGCACAGCTGGATAGCCGAGTCGCAGATATTATTAATTCGCCAACCAACATTCTCTACTGGTGCCTGCTCGATGCCTTGATGGCTAGTCCTTATAGAAAGTTCAGTTGGTGCTCAACTGACGTCTTGTGTTTCAAAGCTATAAGGCACTCATTCCTGCAACCAGCTGGTGCACATGGGACGGTGCAGCACTAAGTTATGACGACCAACTGTACCTAACCAGCACCCAGCCATGACCAGTTGAGCCCATCTGACAGCCCAACAACCCAGCTCGAAAGTACGCGTGTATACAGTATAAGGCCGTGTAGCCGGAGCGAAAAAAACATTGGTATTAGGACGTGCTGGAACTTCCAGTGGAAGTAGTCTGCTGGGGTCTACTCTTCCCACTCAAACGACATTGAAGACTCGTGAAGGCAAGGGTCAAATATAATTACGGAACAAGTGTAGTAAGCTGCAGCATGAACGGCTTCATTTTACTGCCTACTATTCCTTCCTTTCATCATACACATGCATAGGTAGCGGTAACGCATGCATTGCAGCATCTTCTTGTCGAGGTACCCAAGTGGCTCAGCTCCGCAAAATAGTTCGAAAGCAAGTAAGCATACACACCACAGTTGTAACTGTCGGTTTGTATGCCTACACCAGGATCGTGAGATACGAACCGGGAACTCGTCGGACATCTTCTGGTGGCATAGTGAGTAGCGTCTGGGCCACCGTGCGCACACTTGAAACGTAGGAGGACGCCATGGAATCGTAGATAAAAACTCATCCCCTTTCCAGCTCCATCAACACACCACACCAGTGGTTATTGTTGCAGTTAATGGGGCACAGGATCTTCATGTTCTTGGTTGCGCCCGCTAGTGCCCGTTTATAGTGCACCATCTCTGTAGATATTGCTCCACGTTATCCCAAGGTTGAATGGGTCAAGCATCCGTGTGCTTGAGTTCGCGCCGAACAAGTTCTGCAGCAACATCCGCATGACTTCAGCGCTGAGTGTTTCGTTAGCAGCCAAGTCAATCATGTCTGCATACTCGGACGATAGGTTTTGGTAGATTTTCAAGCATCTCAGGTACGGTAGGCTCCTCCTGCACGAAAAAACTTGCATTTCCATAGGGCTAAAATCTACCCCTTTTAATCTTCGAAAATGCTACAGTACATGTATCAGGTATAGAAATAATCCAGGTGTTGTCTATGTCGTAAAATAACAATCGGGTAAATATAAATTCCCGCCCCCATGGAGAAGTTATAACGTACCTTTCAGTACCGGTATTTACCACTTCTCCCCAGCCTCTCCATTTTCTTTTGCTGGAGTCGCCACCACTCCCTGCCGGGCCCACTCCTTGCCTCCCCAATCCCCCTCCGCCGCCGCACCGATCGGACGCGTCCCATGTCGGCGCCCTCGTCTGCCNCCCCCCCAATCGCCAGCACTGCCCACGCAGCCCACTGCTTCTGACTACGAGGTGTGTTATATGTGTGGGTCTGTAGCTACGGTTATTTGATGTGACTGACCGTGGTTGATGCTTGCGCATACTGTGTAGCCTGATTCCTCTGGTGAGTCGTCAGAAGTGCCCTCAACGGTTCGCCGCCACGTGGAGTCCGGTACGGCCTCGGATTACGGTGAGGATTTCACGGACATGGAGAGTGTGAATCGTCTAGGTATTGGAAAACCCACTGGCCCGGTCGACGCTCCTTATCCAAGTTGGACTGCATGGACTTCGTATCTGAAGGAGTACTCATTGGAGACACGCCAGATCATCCGGGTCTTCGGCACTTTAAGTTGCGAGTTGAGAAAGAAGCGGCTGGCGAGTACTGTGGCCGCAGAGCAGGGCTTGGATGTGCCCTACGTTCCCGAGACCTGGATCATGTACATGCGCACTTACATGCACCCACGGCTGGCCTGAGAAGTTCGAACTACGGGAAAGTGCCCCAAGCACTTCGTACGCGCGACGGATGCAAGTTTCGCTTCGTGGTCCAGATGGTGGAAGATGGATTCTGCGAATGAAGAATGACATTTACCAGCACAACCACGCTGTGGGTACCGCGCAGTTCCTGGCATATGCCGATAATCGAAAGGTGGGTTCAGGACGCTGTCGACACTATGGTGAAGCACGGACGCAAGCGGTCTTCTCGCAAAGCCAGACAACTCAAGAAAAGGAAGATCGAGAATACATACCTGGACAAATCCTGGACAATCGCGGACAGCTCCTGGATGGCGAATGTGTCGAATCGCAGTTGGATTGTTTTCACGGGCCCAGATAGAAGCGATAATATACTTCTGTACTGTCAAAGAAAAGGGCTCGCGTTCTGCAAGTGGCTGATGGAAGATGTCGTGAGCGCTATACCAAGTGCCCAACATCCAACGCTAAAGGAGATGGCAGATCAAGTCGTGCGCTCGAATCCCCAAGACATCATCTTAATTGCTATCACAACTCGATGCTGTTCCTTTGAAGCCCCCTGACTGGGCAAACGACGCGCTGATTCTCGCATTCTACACCAGACTGTGTGCAACCAGCTCGACGACCCGTGTAGTTGGGATTGAAAATTCTGTGACCGGAAGGAAGACACAGACAATGACAGAGACACAGGCTCAGGAGATGGAGAGTGATACCGAGACCTTGTTCATCCCAGTCAATTTCGGGAACACGCGCTGGTGTGCTATCATTGTGGACGTCAAGGGAAACGAAGTCATGTATTACGACCCCATGAACCAGAGGTCATACAAGAGCGTACTGGACCGGTTGTCGTGAGACTTGGCTGAAACTTTGAGCGATGGCTACCAGGTGGTCGCTATCACCAGACAGACGGCCACAACTGTGGCTTCTACGTGATGCTCAGGTTCTGGCGCTACATCGACAAACGTGTGTCGTTGGCATTAACCCAGAATGGACTCACACTGCTGCGGTTCCCCATCCTGCAGTTTCTGCTCAAGGGTAGATTATAAGCTGACTAATTAATCGATTTCATTTCTCTAATGCCTCTCGCCATTTTACTATGCTTACATGGATAATACATGGATCGATACATGGATCGCTACATGGATTAGTCCACCAATGAATCAGACAATGGCTTCAGGATCGACAATGGGTTTTAAATGACATAGTATGTAATTTATTTCGATACATGGACAATACCTGGATCGATACCTGAATTATTTCTATACCTGATACATGGACTGTAGCATCGTCCTTTAATCTTCTCATCGCTCTGACGACAGTGTGCCATTTCCTCATCAGTGGTACAGTAGAGTTTGTAAATGCTCCGACGCCAACTATCTCCAGTGCGACTTGCATCTCTTGAGTCCCAGGGTTTTTCGCTTGGTAAGCCGTCACCTTGGCCGTGCACTTTCTAATTAACTCCATCGGAAAAATTGTGACGATCTCCTCTGGCCTCATCAAAGGTTTGGTACGAGGAAGCTTCGCCGGTTTGTGTGCAATGGTTGTATTTGGCTTAGTTGGGGAAATGTACTGCTTGAACTGCATGAGCTTGTCGTGTGACGACTTGTACGTTGGCGTTTCACCTTCCAGTACTTCATAAACTGTCAACAGGTTCATTTTGCGTTCGCGCATCTCTAAGTCTTCTGCCACCATAGTCACCCCGATCTGTCGCTTTGCTTTAGCCACCTGTGGCTTTTGTCTCGGTCGACCTCTCGCTTTAGGTGGGCTAACAATGTCGAATTCATCGTCAATGTCAACAGGTGCCAGCGTCAACTGTTGGTTTACATCCGCTTGACTCGATTCATTTACAGCACCCACTGTGGTTCGTCGCCCAACTCAGCTTCTCCCGCACACGACTCTGCCCCCATCTCGGTCACTGAACCCAACCCGGGCCCCAACTCCGATCCGTACCCAACTCGACAGAACTCGTGCCCTACTCGACACAACTCGGATCCGATCCGGTATTCCTTTCAATCACTTGAGTGCTCGCCACTGAAGAACTTGACGAAGTACTCTGGTGGGTATCCTGGGTAGGTTCAGGAGGCACACAACTTGCCTCCACCCCTTCGGTCACCATTGGGACATCAGTTCGAGTTTCATTGAAGCCATCGTCACTTCGTGTTGGATTTGATTGCTGCTCGATCACGCCAGATATAAAATCGTACCCCCGTGCTTAAAGATCTTAGCAACTCCGCGCAGCACTTTCATAGCCGCCTTGTACTCCTTCATTCCCATTCCTCTCAAATGCTCGCTAATAGAAGTAGCAACAAAATTCGCTTACGGAATTTTCTGTTTGAGTCCCAGCATGGACTCGAGTCCTGAAGCACTAGAGATACACGGAATAGATCTCCGGATAGCCGTGGCAACTCCGCGACCGTACGAAGCGATGATAAGATCCGACGCGAGTTCAGGAGCTGGATCAGGATGACAGCTTCAAATTTCAAAGCTTTCCGAGTATAAAACACATGGCGACACGGCAACAGACGAGATGCCATGAACAAACACGAACAACTCCAGTTCGCCTTCGTGACAGAGTATTCACTGCGAGGTTCATCGAAAACATCTTCATCATCACTTCGGGACTGAATCAAGTACGGCCTCGTGGAATGCGTACGCCGAGGTTGAAATCCCAAAGCTATATTGCTCGTATACAAGCTCGCATGCGTGCTTACTCACCAACTTGGATAGAAACCCCATCTCACTGTCGTACTTGGGATGATGCACGACATACAACTCGAAGACAGAATCGTAAAACTTTTTCTCCTGTTGCGCTTGGTAAACCATAATCGACATGATACACTCGTCGACTTGCATAGAATAATCAACAAGATCCCTCAACTGCTTCTAAGAAGCCTCTAGCCGATTATTGGTGTTGTTTTCGAGAGTGCAGGTCAAAGGTGCACCACATTTGACGACAGCAGTCCCAATTCTTGACGAAATAAGCTTCAAAGGGATGGTTAGCCTCTTCATGATCATCACATTCAGCAACTGCATCAGCAAGACCGCCTACGTGTACACCAACGGTGCCCAATTCAACCCGACCAGTACCCAACTCTGCCCGACCAGTGCCCAACGCGGCACCAGCTGAGCCCAACTCACACCGATCAATTCCCAACGCAACATCTAGGGAATGCGGACGCTGACCATGCGGCGCCTAACCCGTTGCGACATCCATTATGTGGCGCATGTAGTCTCGAAGTCTCAGGTAGTGGCGTTCGGTCTTTGCATATACGAGCAAATTGATCACTCCGTCCAGTTGTTATTTTTGCCACGACGTGAAACCATAATCGTTCGAAGCGACTTGCTTCCGCAAGTGCTTCAAAGCATGGAACTGGCAGAGGACCCATCTCCGACACGAACTGCTTAACTCGGTATCGTCCATCCTTTGGTGGCAGATACATCATTGCACGCTGCGCGATCGATCTCACATCTAATAGGTAGCTTGACTGCATCGGATCAAACGTTTTGATAGTGTTTGTCTCTGAGCTGACCATGATCGCACACCAGTGTTTGCCGTTGCAACTGATCGGGATCAAAATGTGCTCCTTGTCGAATACGGCCTTGAAAGTTTCACCAGATGTGGCGATTGGTCCCCTCGATATGGGCCCCCAAACCATAGGATCTACCACCATGACGTCGTCTCGGAGAGCGGACATTCTCGCTGTCACCTCCATCAATGCGTCTTCACAAAGGTAGAACTTGCATCCAAACTCATCTATTCGAAGCAAATAAACACATTAGGTTAGATATACTGGGGTTGTCTTTCATGATCTGGCCTTACCTTTATAGAAATGATAGGAATGTTCTCCAGCTTTGCCTCAAAGTCAGCGTCCTTGTGAGCACGATATTGCGGCGGGACATCCACATGGTTCGAATCTTGTCGATGGTGCTCAGTGCCTCCACCGCTTTGTGCCACAGCTTCATTGTCGCTAATGACGTAGTGGCAAAAATGCCAAGCCCGGGAAACTCAACTGCGACATCAGTCTCTGCTTCGTGGCATTCGTCACCACCAGGATCCTAGCTCGACCTACTTTCGGCCCCGGAAGCTTCGCTTGAGTCTCTCACGCACCAATTGGGCTCACCCGACTCGCTCGAGACATTTTCTTCCTCGACTTCCTAGCTGGCGTCCGAGTCTTGGGCTTGGTCGGCGTATACAAGTATCGGTATACAAGTCCGTGTCAACCACGCAAAGGGGGATTCTGGATAAAGCAAGCCATGGAGAGTCCGCAGCGGCCTCGAGAGCGGTCGTCCTTCGCCGCTGGGTGTGACGACAAGCGCGACGCTGGCAACGACAACAAGCGCGATGACCGCGTCTGATTTGGGTTAGGGCCCAGAACGTTCCTTGCCTGCTCTGAAGTATTTTTGCCCAGGTTGTCACAATACTCACTCTCGACCTTTGTATTCAGATCAAAAGCATTTATAGCTTGAGAGTGAGTCCTGCACCCAACTGAACGTCGTCGTGTCGTGATCAGATTTTGTTTCAAACTTTCATATTTATCAGTCCGGTAGGTATACGGTGTATACCCGTCGGCCCCCCACACCACTCGTTTAGCAACGAATCCGGGGGAGGAAAAAAAAGCAGGACCAGAAAGGCCATGACAACGGATCTGTGTGACCCTGCTGTACGTCGTCTGCTGCCACACGCAGACACATGCGATCACGACGAGGGGAATGACAGCGACGAGGAGTGGTTGAATTCGTCGGACGAGGGCGTTCCTTCCACAGAGGAGTCGTCTGGCGCATTCAGCTCGACGTCCAGGCATCGCCGATCGGGCAGATCCGACCACCCCATACGCACGACTCACTTGAAGCGCGTGCGCCACCGCTGGATAGGACCGAGGTCAAATCCTGGGAGGACCTTGGAAGGTTTCCTCAAAGAATACTCTTGTAGAGCTGGATGCGGACACTGGGTCGGTTTGAACTTGTTGCTGTCTGTACTACTGTCTTCGTTTAGAGCTTCCGAGTCCGGACAAACAACAAGGCGGCAGCGAGAAACAAGAAGATTCAAGATTCCGGGTCGACGAAGCCTCTTGTACCAGATGAACGGGTCTTTTACGGCAAGACATTCGTTTGCACTCATGCTGGTAAATACAAGCCACGCAGCCAAGGAAAAAGGAAGCGACAGGAGTCACGAGCCCTGGAATGTGACGTCGAGGTGAGTTACATGCGAGCAGTTGGGCTCAGTTGCGGGGAGCTGGGTGTGTTTGGGTGCAGTAAGGTTAATCCTTTGTTGTTGTGGTGTAGATTAATGGATGTGTTCAAGTGGTGGATTCTTTGGCATTGAATCCAGCCTCCATCTTGTGGGTTACGTCGTCGCGTATAAAGCACAACCATTCTCTCACCAGGCACAATTTTGAGCATTATCCCTACAACAGGACGGCTTTTGAACCTGAGGTGGCGGGCACTGGTGAAAGCAGACGCCAAGAGTTCAATTTATTAACGGGAATTCCAGCTCAACCCGATCACCCAAGATGTTCACAATTTGGTCCGCAGACTAAAGAAAACACACCACACCGCTTCGACCTCAGCGAAACGATAAAACAGTGGATGTCCGAGTTCACCCAAGAGACATGAAACGTTGGCTGCATTTTTGTCGACACCGTGCATGATAAGGTATGGAATTTGTTGATTGTGCTGCAAATATTCTCTTATTTGACGTTTATTTGGATGTTTTAGACTGTTGCAACCTGCATTACCTTGCAGACGAAGCACATGCGCGATTTATTTCCCGAAGTGGTGGTGATCGACACCACCCACGGCACTAATACTTCCAAGTATAAAATGTTCTCGATCATGGCTCACGATGCATTTGGTAAGGGGCAGTTCGCTACCGCGTGCAGAACGAACGTAATTCTGCCTTGCTGACCGCGCTGGAGGAGTTCAAGAGGGACAACCCAGCGTGGCCTAATATCAAGGCCATACTGATTGACAAGGACTTCGGTGAAATCGGTGGGCTAAAGAAAGCGTTTCCGGATGCAACACTCCTGTCCAGGTCGACAGCTACGATTGCGGTATCTATGTTTTGCTTGCATTTGAGATGTTTGCGGCTCTGACGAGTCGGCGAGCTGAACAGAAAGACCCTGCAATACCTGCGTTACCGCTGCTTGCTCATGTACCTATAAGAAAGCTATACATGTTAGATTTGATTCAGCTTTGATTTTTCGTCGTATCTTGCTGTCTTCACTCGAGGACTGCAGTATACATATGACATACGTATAGTCGAGCTCCATCAAATGATGACAATGGCTGGCTCTTTTTCTTGCCTGTCATAATCGGAATTTCGTCGGTCGCATTTGTCTCGTCTCATGAAGCTGCAGATTGTCACAATAACGCATGCCATAAAGATTTTTGATGAAGCGAGACTGCTGTAGACGGATAATTATCTCAAATGCATCACACCTGAGAAGCTTATTGAAATAATAGAGCACAATGTGCACGCTTGAATATCTCGACAAGAATCTCACTTGTCAGGTACCACTCCGTCTCAAAAGTCAAGTCCCGTACCCCAATTTTGCTCGTCTCAATAGTGAAGTCCCAATCTATATTTGGTTTAGTTATGGAGAGCAGCCTCGCTAATGCGTGTCTGCGATACTATAGCAGATGCTTCAGGGGGGCATTGAACGCTGGTGGGAATTCTTCCCTCCCGTTCCAGCTTGACTTTAGCCATGTGAGGGGGGTTGAACGCATCGCCCCCTCCGCCCCGGATGCATGAATCGATTGAGCCTTGAAGACTCAGGAAGGCTGCGTTAATGATCGCAGGAGGCAGCTCCCAGTATGATTCAGAGACAGCTTCAATCAACTGGTCGATGTTGCGTGGCGTCCGTAGCCGTATGCCGAGCCCGAATGGCGTTAAACATGCCCATGTCGAAGCAGTTAAGGTCCGGTGAGTTTGGCGGCTGGCAGCATAGCTCGACACTCAGCCCCTGTTGGCCCGTCGCAGCCTCAAATTCTGCATCCGAGGGGCTCATGTGCGCTGGAGCGTTATCTTGCTGCGCTCGCAAGCGCCAACCGTCGCCAGCCGAAGGCCATAGAACCCGAACAGCCGGTAGGAGATGCTGGATCAGTTTCGAACGGTACGCTTTGCTTTGTTCCTTGGTGACCATCGTACCGGCAGGTCGCCTTGAGCTGCTCCGAGCTGCAGGTTGCCGAAGGATGAAAGGCCAGATACCAAGCTTGCCGTCAAAGTAGGAGCCAGACGCCGCATCCCATCTTGGCCTCGCAACGGCCGCCAGCATCATCACCTTGGTGATGAACCGCTTTGAGCGCACTTGGGCTTCTTCACCAGGGAGTAGGTAGTAGAGCCGCTTGACCGCTGTCATGTAGAACAGCTTCTCGTATATGTGGTAAAGTGATTTGCTACAAACAAGACCAACCCGGCAGTTGGACCCCAACGGGAGGATCGACTATGCGACAAGCAGATGCTGGCTCCAACGGCCCGTCTCGTCCCGGGTTCCACGGATCTAAGATGCCTGGATCGGGACGTTAGGGATCCCGAGGATCAAGGGTTGGGGTCGGGAGATCCAGCGGATCCAAGATCTGAAGATCCTGTACCGGACCCTGGTACGGATCCGAGTAGGGATCCGAGGATCCACCAGATCCGGGTACGGATCCGAAGATCTTGCCGGATCCGGGTATTGATCCAAAGATCCAGTGACATATCCGGGGGTCAAGTGGATTATGTATCTTGGTCTGCGCATACAAGCAGAAGAGCCAGATGTATTGCGGGTTTTACTCAAAATTTACAAACCGGATTGAATCAATCGTGCACGAGCAATCGATCCTCCAATCAATCCCCTCTCTTAGACAATAACATATTCATCAACAAGGGGATCCGACCTCTCTTAGACGATACAATACCCATCAACAAGGGTTGAAGCTCCCATGGCTGCTCCTCCATTGAAGGGAAACATGGACGAGAATGGTGCCGGCGCAGCTCCTACTCCGCCACAACGTGACCCTGCGCTCCAGGGGCAGCCGCCACACACGCTGCCCCCATCTGCCACCTTTCTCTCGTACTCCCCTGGCTCGCTGTCTCCTCAGCTCGTTCTCCAGCGCACCCCGTCCCCCGCGTCATCGACAAGCTCGCGCTCTTCCAGTCGCGCTCAAG
>KV735072.1:449-10791 GCA_000500225.2 Phytophthora pinifolia | reverse complement strand
CAACCTTTTCATGTACGTACGTTTTTGACCAATCAAGTCGCGTCGCACGGTCATTTATTGGCGCACCGTGTTGAAAATGGGTCTCATCCTCAAAAATACCAGAAAAGGTCCCAATGAGCGGTTAATTTAACCGAGATACAACGGACCGTAACCGTAGCGAGCTCTTATTACTCTGGCTTCTCTGAGTCCCCCACGAGAAGAAGAGAGCATCTTCTTCATCGAGGCTGTGCGAGCAGCAGCCGAGAGCCGAGAGCAGCCAGCGCACGCACGCACCCGTCGCCCCTAGCGCGATAATCAAGTGCAGAAAACCATCTTCCCAACGCAGTTGGAGCGGCGCGCATTGCAGGCATATAGCACGATACACGAGCGCGCGAGCAGCTTGAGTCCATGGAGTACGAGGTAACGTGGGGCGATGGCCCGCTGGGGCTGACGCTGCGCCCCGACCTAGGGGAGGATATGCCACCCGTGGTGGGCCGCATCACGCGCCAGGATTCGGCCGCGGCGCTGGCCAAGGTGGCGGTGGGCCACATGCTCGTGAGCATCAACGGCATGGACACAGCCCGCCAGGGCTACGACCACGTGGTGGAGACGCTGCAGAAGATCCCGCGCCCGGCCACACTGCGCTTCCGTGTGCCGCGCGCGCTGACCGCCGGACCCAGCGTCTTCCGCGACCCGTCGCGCAGTGCCTCGCGCCGCAGCCGTGGCTCGACGGGCACCACGTGGTCCGAGTCCAGCAAGTCACCATCCAGCGTGAGCGGTACGCCGCGTAGACGCGAGCAGTACACGGTGGTGTGGACGGAGGGTCCGTTGGGCATGATCCTCCGCCCCGACGACGACGACTGCCATGTTCCTTGCATCCGCAAGATCACAGGCAAAGGAGCGGGCACGGGCATGGAACGAGCGACGGTCGGAGACATCCTGGTGGCTGTGAACGGCCAGGAGACCAAGTCGCTGGGCTTCCGGAGCACGATTTCGCTGCTAAAGACAATCCGCAAGCCGGCAGTGCTCAAGTTCAAGCGCATGGGGCGCCGCATCTCGCGCAAGAGGTCTTCGCAGGCGTCCCCTGGTGGCAGTCGCAGTGTAAGCGGCATCCCGAGCGACATTGGAGCGTATGACATCGTATGGCGCGAAGGCGACCTGGGTCTCAAGTTGAAGCCCGGATACCGGGACGTCCCGGTTCTCAGTAAGCTCACAGGCAAGGGGAACGCGAGTGGGCTGCAGAACGCTATGGTGGGAGATGAGCTGGTGTCGGTGAATGGCACGCTCGTGGAAGGAGGAGCATATCAGGACACGTTGCGCATGCTCAAGCACTCGCCGAAGCCGGCAGTGCTGCGTTTCCGCCCGGGCAAGAACCGCCGCGAATCCCTGATGTCGGTGGCGTCGGTGCGGTCGAACCCCAGCACGGTGCGTGAAGTGACGATCGTTGCGGACCGCCAGCACGTGGTGCCTCTCTACAACCAGAACACTGCTCCGCCCGAGCCTGCGGGGCCGCCGCCGCCGATCAAGACTGGCCGGACGGATCGTGATCGCTCTGATCGCGAGCGGCAAAAACGGAAGAAGCGCATTCCGCTGGACGTGGCGCGCGAGCTGGTGGCCGCGTCGCAGGGATCGGACTTGAACCACGCCATTTTCGCCGGCATTCCCATCACCGCGATTGAGGAAGGCTCGAAGGAGGCGCATCTGTTGCGTGTGCAGGCCAAGCTTTGCATTTCCAACCAGGGGAAGGCAGACCGCAACGCACCAGCGAAGGAGGCGCTGTCGCGAGCGGAGCAAGAGGCCAAGGTGCTCCAAGAGGCCTTGGAGAAGGTGAAGAGCCAGGCGAAAAAGTATGAGGAGATTCTCGAAGCGCAGTCGCGTGAGCGCGTGCTGAAGATGGCGGTGCAGCACAAGCCCAAGGAGGTGGTGAAGCGGCAGAACAACGTGATTCACGAACTGGCAGGCGTGATCTCGGGCTTTAAGCGCGACTCGTACTCCGATGTGGACATTGTACCGCCCGTGATTGAGGAGAACGAACACGTGCAGAAGATCATGGACGACCTCCAGAACGTGATGAGCATCCCAGTGGTTGTGCCGACAGCCAAGTTTTGTGCCGAGTGCGGCACGACGGAGAACGAGTCGAAGCTGGACATGGATGACGATGGGGAGTACTACTGCAAGGACTGCTGGGAAAAGTTCCTCACCCTATCTGGACCCACTCCGGCTTCTGCAGAGGGAGAAGCGCACGCTGTTGTGGCTCCGGCGCCAGTGGTGGAGGAAGAAGTACTGACAGCACCTGAGGAGCCCGCCCCGGTTGCCCCTCCGTCTCTTTCCGCCTCCGCCTCCGCCTCTGTGGAGGCCGAAGAGGAGGTTCCGACTCGACCTATGAGTATCCTGTCTATTGAAGACCGAGAGACCGAAGAGCAGAAGGCTCGTATGGAGGCTGAGCGGAAGCTGACGGAAATCAAGGAGCTTCGTCGATTAGGATCGATGCTGCCCGAGCGAACACTACACAATAGCAATGCGGATCGATCTCGCCGCGAGCGTCGCGGGTTGGAGGAGTTGGCACAGGCGCTGCTTGAAGAAGAAGAACGCGCTCGCGCGGAAGGTAACCTGGGCCTGGCCAAGAAGCTGAGTGCCCAGCGTGCGCGTACGATGGCCGAGGCGGCTAGGGAGGGCCCGCATCCGGGTATGACGCCGTTCATGTCGATGGGCAACTTGCTTGCTTCCCACGATACCGAGTTTAGGAACGGCCATGGCAGCCCCCTCAAGTCCAAGACGGCGTCTCCGATGGTGGCTGAGATGCCGCTGCCGTTGAGCCGCTCCATTAGCGCAGAGCCGAGCGTGCCTCCTCCTGTGCCGGCTCCAGTGTCGCCGCCGACTTCGCCAGAACCAGTGCCGTCCCCTGTTGCGGCAGCTGACCATCATGACGAAGCTGTAGCAGCGGCGGCGGTCGGAGCCACAGCAGCGGTGGCGGCTGCAGCTGTTGCAATGGAGGCTCCTGGCTCACCAACCACGACTGCCGAGGCTTCGTCTGGAGGTAACGACTACGCCGACGTGAACTCGGACGAGGAGGCGGAAGACCAAGTGCATATGAGCGACACCGAGGAGGACGTGCTCCGCGAGGTCGAGGAGAAGAACTTTGCCTTAGCGCGGCAGCTGGACGAAGCCCACAGCGTTATCGAGCGGGCGCGGATGTCAATTAGCATGTCCGGGGACGACAACGACGAGGAGGCCAACGACGGCCTGAGCGATGAGCAGATTAGTTTATTTAAGAAACTAACGAGTCAGGCGGAGGAGCGCATGTCCATGGTGGACCGCCTGCACCCGCAGGACGACTCGGACTCGGATTCGGACTCGGACTCGGGGGAGGAGGGGGAGGAGGAGGAAGACGAAGGCGTGTGGATCTAATCCGGCAACGTAGTAGCAGCAGCAGCGGCGGCGAACAATGCGTGGCGGTGGCTCGCGCAAATCGTCGGCTGGCATACGGGAGGAGAGCGCAGAGGACCTGTACAAACAAGCAAGCAAGCGGCCGCCCTCGCTTTAGATTTGGTGCTTCGGATTGCTGTCGTTCGGCAGTGGCTTGGGAGATCCGCGCGCCATGCCATCCCCCCGTAGTGGTGTTAGTGCCTAGTATGTGAGTAGCTTTAGCCTTTTTCCTCCTCTGCGTCGCGTCGCATCATAAGACAAAGAGAAGCCCTTTATATTCGTTGCACCTCGTCGTGCTAGTCCTGCAACACGTTAAGGTGGCAATCAGCACAATCGCCGCTTGTTATTGGCCAAAACTCCCATCCAATCACAGTACTCGACCCCTCTCCCACCAACTTGACCGTCAAAAGGGAAGTCTATGACCATGGTGGACGCCGCGCCCGCCGCGCCTCAATACGCTGCGCAAGGAGAGCAGAGCTTCATGGACAAGATCTGGCCCGTGCTGCGCATGTTCTTCACGTACTACGCCATCACCTCCGCCGTGAACATGTTTGCCCCGAAGATGGCGCCCCACGCGCCTTCCTCCGATGCGGTTGCCCAGAATGCGGGTAACCCCATTGGCCCATCTCCCTCGGCACCCGCACCCGCGCAACTGCAACTTTTGCAGAACGCTTTTCACCTCGGAGACCCCATTAACCTCAGAGTGTATGTCACTCCGGACGAGCTCTTCTCCTTCGCGGATGATGAAGACACCGCCGCCGTGGAGAAAGAGCAGGAGACGCTGCGCTGGTTTGAGAACGCGCTCACGTACGACGCCACGACCAACACCGAGCGCGAGGACGGTATCTGGGTGCGCCAGCTTAACGTGTCCGTGGACGACCACCTGCTGACCAACGGATCGCTGTATGCGCACGTGTTCCTGACCAAGGACGGCCACTCGCCCAATCCGGCAGACGGCTCGTACGACGCCATGGGCTCCATCCACCGCTCGGTGGAGCTTACGACCTTCCGCCCACCGCCCAAGATCGTCAAGAAGCACAACCTGCTGACGCGCACAGCCAACGAAGAGGAGAAACAGAAAGAGGAGGAAGCCCAGCAGCTCGCCAACGCCGACTCGGACGTCTACATGTCCATGTGGAAGCCTTCCTTCTACGTGAACGTCGTGCTGGATCACGCAACGTATTCGGCCCGTCAGCCACCACCACCCTTTGTGTCGACCGAGATGAACGTGGACAAGGAGGCCGGGCTCTACTCTCCAGTATTGTTCATCAACGAGTTCTGGCTGCTGGAGGAGCACCTGATCCCCGTGAACGACACGCTGACGTCATTGCCGCTCGAGATCTCGTTCTACCCGTTGCCCATGTACAAATACGCGCTATACACGCAGATGGAGCAGAACTTCCGCAACCAGGAAGCCACCGGCGCATCCTCGAGACGCGATACGGACAGTATGAAGAGCATGTTCATCGAGACGAACTCGTACCTACTGGCGGTGACCATGGTGGTGTCGCTTCTACATTCGCTCTTCGACTTCTTGGCTTTCAAGAACGACGTCAGCTTCTGGAAGAACCAGAAGTCGCTCGCAGGTCTGTCGTTGCGTACGATCGTGCTCAACACGTTCTTCCAGCTCGTGATCTTCCTGTACCTGATGGACAACGACACGTCGTGGCTCATCCTCGTCCAGTCAGGCATTGGTCTCGCCATTGAAATGTGGAAGATCAAGAAGGCGGTTGTTGTCTCGCGCGACGCCGACAACAAGCTCGTCGTGTCGGGCGTGGAAAGTTATGAGGACTCACCCACTGCTGAACACGACCGCGTGGCTGTGGCTCACCTGTCTTACGTTCTGTATCCGCTGATTGTCGGCCAGGCGGCGTACACGCTCATGTACGGTGTCCACAAGAGCTGGTACTCGTGGGTCATCTCGAGCCTGACAAGCTTCGTGTACGCGTTCGGGTTCATCATGATGACTCCTCAATTGTACATCAATTACAAGCTCAAGTCGGTGGCGCACCTGCCGTGGCGCGCCATGGTGTACAAGTCGCTGAACACGTTCATCGATGACCTGTTTGCCTTCGTCATCAAGATGCCGTGGATGCACCGTTTGAGCTGCTTCCGTGACGACCTCATCTTCTTCATCTACCTCTACCAGCGCTGGAAATACCCGGTGGACGTCAAGCGCACGAACGAGTTTGGCCAGGGCCCTGCTGAGGAGGATGCGGCCAATGCTATTGAGGGTACTGCGGACAACTCTGCTGCCAATGCACTCATAGACGGTGATGCCAATGCTGAGGCTCTTGCCGCTGCCGTGGATGAGACGGAGGAGATTCCGCCACCGCCAACGACCCCGCCGTCCACGGAGTATATGATGTCGAAACGCACCAACACCCTCGACGAGCAGGCCGTGAAGCAGGAGGAATAGGCGTCTCGTGCTCTGTAGCAAGATGCACATAGATAGACGGAGATCCGTGAGCTGGAAAGTGAGCCTCGCAAACTCGGTGAGCGGACAACATTGTTTTGTCGAAACGAGTCAACCTGTGCAGTCTTCGCGTAAGCATCTTGGGCTATGACTGACGACGTTTTGTGAAAAGGCGCTGGACGACTGCTCGTGTGCAAGGCACACCACACTGCAAGAGAGAAAGCTGGTGAAGGCGGCCAGGATGCTGGACCTTTCACCGGGGCTCGGCGTGGGTGGGAAAGAGCCGACGCTGGACGACGATGCCGACATCGACATCTCGCGGGTGTCGGCGGGGGATCGCGAGGCTATCCTTGCGCGCGTGACGCCCGACGACAGCACGCCTCCTGACGCCTTTGCTCTCGCGCAGAACGAGATCCGTCGTGAAGTACGAGTCGGATGCTGAATTTGTCGCCAGGGGTGCCTGCTCTAATGATTCCTCCTGTGTAGATGATCGACCGTGGCATCCAGCCCAAGGGATTCTACAACGACGACGCCGCTCGACTCCAAGAGGAGTTCAACCGGGAACACGCGTCGGAGAAGGAATCGCGCATGCAGCAGAAACTTCAGTTCGCTGCCAAGAGTTACCTTCGCGAGACTGTCCATCGACGGAGGTTGGAGCGTGAGAAGGAGGTGCGAGAAGAAGTCGAGGAGATCGCCAAGAACCCGCAGCTGGAGGTGTGGCTTGGACTGGCCAAAGCTGACGAGACGCCGAAGCACGCAGATTTGCGGGTTAACAGTATTGGCGCGAGAGCGCTTTGCAAGACGCTGGCATTCACGCACTCGTTACGGTCACTCAACCTGAGCCGCAACGCGCTCGATGACGCTACGGGCAAGTGGCTGGCGCTTCTTCTCAAGCGCAACACGTCGCTTCGACGTCTGGAGCTCGAAAGCAATTGTCTTGGACCCCTGGCGGTGAAAGATCTGGCGGAAGCACTGAGCACGAACGAAAGTCTGGAATACCTCAACCTGGAGAGCAACCCGCTGACGGACGAAGAGAAGGATTTCTCCGGCGTGGCAGCTCTGGGTAGTATGCTTTCCAAGAACAAGACGCTGCGGACGTTAAACCTCTGGCGAACACGACTCGGTGGAGAAGGTGGGAAGCAGTTAGCGCTCGGTCTCGCTCGCAACGCTACGCTCGTGTGTTTGGACGCGGGGAACAATCGCATCGCCACTTCAGATGCCGTTTCCCTTGACGTGCAGCTCAAGAAGAACCGCGTGTTGTTTGAGCAGCAACAGCTTCAACAGCAGAAGCTCCGCGAGTCGCAGTGGAAAGCGGCCGACAAGGCGCGTGAGCGGCAGGACAAGCTGGCGAAGCGACAGGAAGATGTAGGCGGGGGACTGTTCGCATTGTCGCTCAGTGTTGGTAGAACTGATTCGTTGTGGTGTACTGCAGGAGGAGTGGATGGAGAAGCGCAAGCTGGAGCGTGAGCAAGACCGCGCGATGCTGGAAGAAGAGCGACAGCGCGTGCTCAAGATGGAGGAGGATCGGCAGCGGCAAGTTGCAGCTCGTAAGGCAGCTGAATTCGCGGCCAAAGCTGAAATGGAGAAGAAGAAGCGCAAGAAGAAGGGTGGAGGCAAGAAGAAGAAGAAATAGGGTGCTGCGAATGGGGTGGGGATGGTATCTGCAGCCAGCCCAGCTCCTCGTCAAGCCTTTTTGGCGCGAACCTTGACGCTCGGCTTCTTGACGGCCGTCTTTCGCCTTGGGCTTTTGCTTGTTCTCTTGTTCCCCTTCCGTCCCTTTCGTCGGGACCTGCGCTTCTTACGTAGCGCCTCCAGCCTCAGCCGTCGCCTCACCAGGAAGCCCCGCACCAGCGCCTGGATCCTGAGGATGAACTGGAACAAGTTGGCGTCACGGTTCCGGCGAAGTCGCTCAGCGAGGTCCATCGCTCGTTGTTCCTCGATTTGATTCCGGCGGTCCTCGTCGATACGAGCGAAGTACATTTCAAACTTGGCGTTCGCAGCATCCAGCCGAGCGAGTTCCGCGCGCTCCGCTTCAATCTCCGTATCTAACTTGTCCATCTCGTCGTCGTAGCGCTCAATGATCTCGCGTAACGCCGTCGCATCGTGCTGCGCGTGCTTCCGCTCGTCCGTCTCCGCTTGTTGGCTGGTCTGTCTCACGCGCGCTATCGTCCGCTGCATAGCTTCGAGCTGCTCGTGTGCGTTGGAGTTTTGCGTCTCGAAGTTCGACATCGCAGCCTGAAGAAAGTCTTCTCGCTCGCGCGCGGTGGGGTCTAAAATGTCATCAGCGGCGCGCTTGGTGTCACGCAACTGAGCTTCAAGGCGAGTTCTTTGAGCTGTGAACTTGTCGGACATCGTGACTCGCCCTTCACGAGCCTGGGCAAGCTCGAAGGCCACTTGATCTCGATCATCCTCAATCTCGCGCAGGCGGAGCATCCTATCTCGAAGACTTTGTGCGAGCCGTTCGTCCTGCTCGAAACTCGTGGATAGCGACGCATCGGTGTTGATGACGAGCTGCATCCAGGCATGTCCTAGACGTGACATGGCAGGCGACACGCTTGTTGCGCTTAGCTTCCGCAGCGCGTCGCGTGCGGTGCGGTCGTCCTGTGTATTGAAACCAATACTACAAGTGAGAAGGAAGTTGTTGAGAATTTCTATCCTAGACACGACAACAGACCTTGAGTTTCTGCAGTACTTGATGCAAACTCTTTGGGAACAGACGCAAGGCAACGGGGCCAGACAACAGAGACTGCACTTCAGTATGCTCCTGCAATTCATTTTCGTCTCCATCCTCCTTGGTTTCTGGACGCTCGTCATCGTCCAAGTGTTGCTGAGCTATGAAGCGAAGAAGCGCAGCCTCAACCACAAACTGAGGGAAAGAGAAGTCACAAGCGTCAGGCTCATCACTGCGTGGTCAAAGGAGCAGCATTGTTTACCTGATGATGCAGCGCATCTCGAACTGCAGGCTGAAATACTGCGTCAACGTTGGCAGGGGCTTTCTCAGGAAGTGTCGCGAGAAGCTCCAAGTTTTGCACCGTCGCCTCGAGCAAACTCATCAATCGATCTCCATCCAGACGGACAGCACGCTCCATCCTAGCTCGCGCTACACGATACCAGCAACAGCGGCAGTGTGGGTTTTCACCCCCTTTTTACCGTATTTTTAGGGGCCACCAACGTCCCATGTCTTCCTTCGCCTTCACTCGGCTCAGCACTTCATCAAATCGTCACTTCTTGGTGGAATCCCCCTCATTGCTGCTCATACTGCTGTCGCTGCTTGAGCCTCTCGGGCTGCTAGAACCGTCGCTGTCGCTCCCTTCTAGTTCCTCACTCACATCAATCTCCTCGTCCTCGATACCCAAACTAATCTCATCCGTCACCTGCTCAATAATGCGATCCACCGCGCTCTTCCCCTGTAACGCATCCTCACTAGCCGCAGTAGCCGGCCCACTATCCCCCTTCAGTCGCCGCAGCCTCTCAGCCAGATCGTCAACATGCGGTGCTAGCCCCGGCTTCTCATTCTTCAGTGCTGCCAACCGAGCCGTTAGATCCGTCTTATCCTCCTCAGCTTTCTCCTGTTCAGCTGCAAACCGGCGCAGCTCCTCCAGCCTTGTACCAATATCCATGGTCTTCTCCTCCACCTGTAGATCGGTCGAAGGCCCCACAACCTCACGCTCCCTCTCCTCCATCTTCCGGATCGTCTTCTGCAAGTCCGTCCTCCTCGCCTTCAGCAGCTCTCTGGACCTGTCGTCCGGAAGCACCTGCTCCGCCTGCCAGAAGCCTCGCTCCGCCTTCTTGTAGAGCTCCAGAGCTGTGTTTCTGTCCTTGCTCTGCTGGGCATCTTCTAGAGCTTTAAAGGCATCATCCAGCAGCTTCTTGCTGGGGTCAATCGCCTGTTGTGGCTCCTGTTCCTCCTGTTCGCCCCGCAGACAGCGCAGCAGCCGCTCGCGCGTGTGCTCCACGTCCACGAACAACTCGAGTTTCTGCGCCATGGCCGCCGTCTGGTACAGCTGCGCACGTTTCACGTCGTCCATTGGCCGCACCATCAGCTGCAGCAGCTTCTTGCTCTCTTTGGCGTCTCCACTGCGCTTGACGGCGTCTGCAGGGCGGGTTTCCAGCACCAGGTACTTCACTTGACCCAGTTGCAGCACCATTTGGGGTGAGCTCCAGAATGGCAGCGCTTCGCGATGGACCGACAGAGGCTCTTGGCTGTAGCGTGGCGAGTAGAAGGTCGTCTTGGGCTCCAGCAGCAGCCACGCTGTACCCTGGAAGCGGAGCTCCGACGTCGACATGTTTGGACGAACGATGATTACAGAGGGTCGCGACGATAAGAAAGGGGGAAAACCTTATAATGATAAGGACATTGGATACCCAAGGAGTGTAGTTCGAATCAAATTCCATTTTTTAAAGTTTTTCACCATGAAAGTCGATCACATGTGCAGTCCCAAGATGAAGAAAACGGGAGAAATTAATGCAGCCAGAAAATGCATCCTAAAACAGACAAAATGTCCTGCAAACGCAGGACCA
>KV735069.1:7602-44837 GCA_000500225.2 Phytophthora pinifolia | reverse complement strand
GCAAACGAGGTCACCGAACACTCGGCACGACCCAAACACCCGACCCGACCAGAATACGACCCGGGGAAAATGCTATCCGCTCGCGCACTGAGCTGCTGTCGCCGGAGTCGGCCTCAAGACCCAGAGATGCCCGCTTATTTCAAGCGTTCTGCTTGCTGCAGCAACGCGCACCACAATTGCTTCATCCCCGTACAGTCGCTGCTTTCTATCCTTCCAGTAAGTTGAAGTTGTGCCGCCCAACCAGATTAGACGGCGCGTGTGAAACAGTGCTGTTTACTGTACAGGACTGCCGCTTCGCCTCACACAGGAGGTGCCGTCCAGTGCCCTGCGCGTTTGAGTTGACAGGTGTCCAGCACTTGGGCCGCTGTCGTCACGGGCTGTCCGCTGGAATGAGCGGAGGAGGAGGAAACTTTAGCATTGGCGATGGATTTCGAGCCTTTGATCCTCTCGCCTCCAACGGGCACGCCAGTGACAAAATAGAAGAGAAGGAGCGCTAGCCGTTCGCACTAAATAGGGCTTGCGTCCGGCGCCGCTGGCCCGAGCAGCGCACGTGCGACTGTTACGTGCGACGAGAAACACCGGTGCTTTCGACCGGCTCGCTCAGTTTCGCTTTGGAGCCTGTACGCGAACGTGAACGTTCTTCCGGCCCGAGCAAGCGCTTGATACCTCCTTCTAAGGCTGATAACACACAGAGAATACAAGCTAGCTCTCTTAGCATGACAGACTACAGCCTGAGACCGTCAACCGGGTCGGCGTCGTCCACCCCGCTAACCCCGAGCTCGCTCTCGAGCTTCGGRTCCTCGAACGGATCGGACWGCACGGACGACAGCGACTRTGCCGAAGACGCCACCSCCGAGATGRGCGTCAAAGGCCGCGAACGCCTCACGACCGTCGCCAAGCGCATGACCGAAAGCCTCCTGGAAGCCACCGACCTGCTCGGYGGCATCCCCTGGGCGCTGGTCCACGAGAAGCACGGCATCTCGCTCTTCCGCGCCGACGCCGCCACCGCCGGCGCCAACGTGCCGTGCAACGTCCACGCCGTGTGCAAGTTCGCGTGCGATATCGAGGACGTGGCGGAGTCCCTCATCACGCCCAATACCAAGTCGTTCAAGAAGATGATGGCCATGCTGTCGTCCGACTTCCTGGACGGCGCCGTGGTGCAGAACATCGTGGAGCCCACGGCCGCCAACCCGCACCGCTACGTCGCGCTCAAGTGGGCCGCCTTCAAGAGCTCCGGTCCGTTCGCCAAGGACCGCGACCTGCTCATGCTCGAGTACGTCGACATGATCGAGGACGCGCAGGGCCAGATGACGGCCTTCCGCATCATGGAGTCGGTCGACACCCCCACGGGTTTCGCCAAGTACGCCGAGTCGCCCAAGTACACGCGCGACCTCGTGCCGCTCATGGGCTTCATGTATCACTCGACCAAGCGGTCGGGCGAGCTGCGGATGACGTACACGTGCAACTTCGACAAGAACGGCGACCTGCCGGCGTGGGTGGCCAACTCGGCCATCCAGTCGCACGTCGAGAAGTGCATCAACGGCATTCTCAAGTACACGGAGAGCTTCCGCGTCGGCCGCGAGGAGATCGTGCTGCCCCAGCAGGTCCTCTCCATGGGCGAGCAAGACAACTGCCGCATCTGCTCCAAGAAGTTCTGCGTGCGTCGCCGCCGCTACAATTGCCTCAAGTGTGGCGAGGTCTGCTGTAGCTCTTGTAGCTCGGTACGCAGCGCCCACGTGCCCGAGATCGGCGAGCGTCAACTGCGTGTTTGCACCGCGTGCGTCATTGAGGCGCGTCGGACGTCGCGCAACACGGCCAGCGGCATGGAGCCGCCAGCTACTCCGGCGTTCAGCTCCACGACCCCCAACCAGGTCTTCGCCGACACGAACGACAGCACTCCCGTGCTAGGTCGCGCTCAAAGCTTCTCGGTCGCCAGCGGTGAGCCAACGCCGGAGGCTCCGAAGCGCCGGTCGTACGACAACTTGCTCGACCCCGTGCGCTCCCGACTCATCGAGTACAAGACGTTCTCGTCGGAGGGCCACGGCGGCAGCACGTCGGGCTCGACCATCGGCGTGCCCAAGGCCAGCTTCCCGATCCGCTCGTTCAGCGATGGCCTCGTGATGCGCAACAAGTCGCTTTTCACGTCTAAGCGCCGTGGCAGTCCAGCAGACCTGGCCATCTCGATCGAAGCCTTCCGTCTGCACCAAATGCGCATGGGCAACGCGGATCGCCAGCCTAAGAACGACTTGGACGACAACGACAGCACCGACGAAGAGTCCACCACGTCGACTTCCTCGGCGTCGCCAACATACTCGATCACGAGGCCGTCGCCGGTGCACGAGCGCGTCTCGCCGCAGTACGCAGCGAGTCCGCGTTCCCGCAGCGGGATCGACTGCGAGAGCAACCACGAGCCCGCAGCGCTCGACGATGACGAGAAGTTTGAGTTTAACGAGGCCATGGCCCGCGCCAAGAACATTATTGACGCCGCCAACTACGCCAACTCGTTGGCGCAGCAGGCCCGAAAGCTCTCGCACTACCGCGTCGTGGCCCTGCAGCAGGGGGACGAGTACGTGGCTCCGCTGCGGAGTGGCAACGACAGCAGCAGCAACAACAATGGTCCAGTTGTGCGTCGTCGACCCCGTCACCGCCGCCGCGGCAGCGACTTCGAAGCGGTCCCAGGCGCCGGAGCAGTGCTCTACTCCAACTAAGCGCTGAGCCGATCGCGAAACTATGACGACGACGATGTCGACGACGGAAAACGAGGAGAAGGAGACGCATCAAGCGGCCGACCGTGAACTAGTAAGTGGTCAAGTAGTGTAGAACAATTATGCGCGGCCGCAGAATGTGAGTCCGTCGTATGTGGAGGAGAACAACGCGTGCGCCCCAGTGAACGTGCATGAGAGTATCGTAAAGTAATCGCTTCAACATAGGGATTGAGCTGCTTCTTCGCGCGCGGCTTTGTGGCAAAGAATGAATTGACGCTTGATGGATGGTGCTCGGAGATGACGCGCATCTCAAAGATCCCAGTTTTTCTGCTTGGTGTTGGTGGGTCACGCAGCGTGCAACGACGGTCCATGTCTTGCTTGGCGTGTGCGCACACCCACCATGCGCTATGCAGCCCTCACCCAACGTGTTGGAAGTCTGGAAATGCAGTGCACGCCACCGGTTGTGATACGGCCAACGAATGAGTCGCGTTGCGCGTTTACATATTCAGCCGGGTTAATGGTGTCCTAGAGCTAAGCTCACGATGCCAGCTGCATTCTAATGCATTGCACAGCGCACTCGACGCCATGCTTGCAGCGAGCGAAAGGAGGGGGGAGTGGAGATACAAGGCGACGCAACGCAGCTTCTACCGCTTGTCGAGGCGCTTTGTCCTGAAGAGGGGGTGATTGTCCTCTCGCCGCTTTATGCTCCCCTCCCTGCGCTCAGCGCTTACTGACGCTTGCCGTCGTACATGCTCTTAGAGTAGTCGGGGAAACGGATGAACGGCGGGTACACGTTGTTGCCCTTGCCGTCCGAGTACACGTCCAGGAAGGCGGTGGCCTCGTCGGGCTTGCCCGAGGCCTTGGCCTCCTTGGTGGCCTTGACGACCTCCGCGCGCACCTTCTTCTCCAGGTCCTTGATCTCGTCAGCGGTCGCAAGCTCGGCCTCGATCATGCGCTTCTTCACCAGCTCAATGGGGTCGCGCGAGGCACGCATCTGCGAGATCTCATCACGGTTACGGTACGTCACGCCGGGGTCCGACATGGAGTGGCCGTGGTAGCGGTACGTGTTCATCTCCACGAAGATCGGGCCCTTGCCCTCACCCGTCCACTGCTTCAGGAACTTGGTGCACTCGCGCACGGCGAGCACGTCGTTGCCGTCGCACTTGATGCCGGGGATCTTGTTGCCCATCGTGTAGTACTCGTCGTTAAACGACGAACGAGCGGTGGACGTGCCCATACCGTAGTGGTTGTTCTCAATGCAGAAGATCACGGGGAGCTTCCACAGGGCGGCCATGTTGGCAGCCTCGTACACCTGACCCTGGTTGGCGGCACCGTCACCGAACATGGTGATGGAGCACGGCATGAGGCCCTCGCCGTTGTGGTTGTACTTGGCGGCAAAGCCCAGACCGGTGCCAACGGGCACCTGGGCACCGACAATACCCTGGCCTCCGTAGAAGTTCTCCTTCTTGTTGTAGAAGTGCATGGAGCCGCCCTTGCCGCCCGTGGCGCCGGCCTTCATGCCGAACAGCTCCGAGAGCACGTCTTTAACCTGAGCCCCACGCGCGAGCATGATGCAGTGGTTACGGTACGAGGTGATCCAGGCATCCTTGCGGTCCAGAGCAGCCTCCACGCCCGTGGCAACGGCCTCCTGGCCGTCGTACAAGTGGCAGAAACCGCGGATGTTGCGGGCCTTGTACTCGTTGTCGTTGGTGATCTCCATACGGCGCATCGTGTACATGAGCTTGTAGTAGCTCAGCATCTCCTCGCGGTTGGTCACGGCCGACTGGGCGGGGCCCTCCTCGAGATCTACATATCAAAATAGGACCATCACTCTCGTCAGATCCTGCGTATCGATCTATTGGCGTGCTCTGCTGCCACGTACTGTGCAGCTCGAAGGGCGTGGCGAAGTCGAACTTGACCTCGCCAGAGGCGTTGGCGGCGGCGCTGAAGGCGCGCGCGGCGGGCGCGGCGGCGCGGGCCATGGCGGCGGTGGAGCGACGAAGCATCATCATTCTCTAAGAATCTCTCGGGGACGCTTCCTGTCTTGGCGGCGGATTGAGGAGTGACTCCAAGCAGCGCTCCCCTGACCGCCCAAGCACCCGATGTCTTCTTAAGTACGATTCCCCCGGCCCCTCGACCAATGGCGTGGCGGATCAAATCATCCACAACGTGTCCCAGTGTGGAAGGCACTCATGCGCCCAATTTGGAGGGCCGTGATGGATGTGGGCGAAGCTGCTTCGAAGGCTGGTAAGTGTTTAGATTCAAATACACATGAAGAAGATTGCATGCTGTCTGGGTGTATATTGCTGCAGTCTTTGGCGCTGCAGCGTCCGCCGCAAATGTCGTTGATGTCGACGGCCCGCGCTGCCGGTGCGATGGGAAGATCGAGTTGACTTGGCCCCAGTATGGTGATTCGCATAGACGCGCTTTATCGGCGGTGCTCTGATGCCGTCCAGCGATTGGGCGAAAGTCGTCCCGGTTATCCATCATCTTTTCCACCAATGGCAGAGATTTATCAGAAGGGGACATCGATTCCAGGACAGCGCAGACGCCAAAGATGCCGGCCACCAAGCGCAAGGCGGAGGAGCTCTTGCACGATGGCGCCGACACGGCTGCATCCACAGTCACGGCCAGTGCGATCAAGCGCCGCAAGTGCCCGTACCTGGACACGGTGAACCACCAGCTGCTGGACTTCGACTTCGAGAAGGTGTGCTCCATCAGCCTCTCGGACCAGAACGTGTACGCGTGCCTCGTGTGCGGCAAGTACTTCAAGGGCCGCGGCCGCAGCACGCACGCCTTCACGCACTCGGTGCAGAGCAGCCACCACGTGTTCATCAACCTGCAGACCGATCGCATCTACTGCCTGCCGGACAACTACGAGGTCGTGGACAACACGTTGAAGCCTGTGCAGGACGCGCTGCGCCCGAGCTTCGAGCCCGCGCAGATCGCGCGTCTGGACCAGAACCGTATCTTGACGCAGGATGCCTTCGGGGTGTCCTATCTTCCCGGCTTCATCGGCCTCAACAACCTCAAGCACACGGACTACATCAACGTCGTGGTGCAGGCGCTAGCCCACGTACCGCCGCTGCGCGATTTCTTCCTGGCCGACAAGCCCGGCAAGGTCAAGTCGAACCTCGTGGTGCGCTTCGGGGAGCTGCTACGCAAGATATGGAGCCCGCACAACTTTAAGAACACGGTGCGTTGAAACGGCCGGTCTGTGGCGGGGGTGTTGAGGTTTAATGTGCTTGTGTCTGGTGCAGATTAGCCCGCATGAGCTGGTGCAGGAGATCTCGGTGAGCAGCAAGAAGAGGTTCCACGTCGGAACGCAAAACGAGAGCGTGGAGCTGCTGGCCTGGCTGCTGAACGAGCTGCACAGGGTGAGTTGGAAATGAATCATCGACTACGTAAGTAGTGGGCTGAGCGGGTCTAACGGTCGCGGTGTGCTTCCTGCATTGGTAGGGGCTTGGAGGGTCGCACAAGCCGGGGAGCAGCATCATCCACAAGTGCTTCCAGGGCTTTGTGGAGGTGACTACCGACGATGAAACGAAGGCTGCGTCGGCCGATCCGGCGGAGCGAAAATCTGCCCTCTCCACTACAGTGTCACCCTTCTTGTAAGCCATTGATATTGGATCTGTGCGTTGGTCATGCTCGTTGCTGACCTTCACTGTTCGTAGGATGATGGCGCTGGACTTGCCGTCAACGCCGCTGTTCAAAGATTCTCAAGGTGGAAACATCATCCCTCAGGTAAAGTCCAATCGGTAAGATTGCACGTGCTGAGGGGACAAGCTGATCTTTTCATTTGGGCATGCGTAGATCCCGCTGTTCACAGTGCTTGAAAAGTACAACGGCTCTCACGTCACTCATGTCCTTCAAGGCTCCCACCGACTAAAGAAGACGTACCGAATCGACTCACTGCCAGCGTACCTGATCTTCCACGTGAAGCGTTTCACGCGAAATAACTTCTTCACCGAGAAGAACCCCACCATTGTCAACTTCCCCGTGAAGAATCTGGAGCTGCGCGAGTACTTGAAGCTGGACCAGAGCCTTCCGTCAGAGGAAGAACTGCGCAACAAGTACGTTCTGTGAACGGATGTGTATCGACTGCACCTTGCTACCAAGTCTCACCTATGACGAACGATATGCACAGGTCAATCTCCGAGCTGCGAAAGATTCTGCGCAAACATAACCAATCGACTGAGGTACAAATTCTGCTGCTACCATATACTTGACTTCCACGCAAAGGTTAACGTTTGGGGTCGGTTGCCACAGGATTGCGTTGAAAAGGCAGACCTTGTCGAGAAGATCTTACGCGTCACCTTGCCATCCACCAAGTTCGTACCGTATTTTCATTTCAAGTAATGACGTCCACTTACCCGTTGTTGTGTCATTTTGCACCAGGTACAACTTGATCGCCAATATCTGCCATGACAGCCCCGTGACTACGGGCCAAGAGGCAGCGCTTCAGACGAATCCTTTGACTGAAGGCAGCTATCGGGTGCATGTCCAGAATCGAGTACGTGGCTTGGAGAACCTGCGTTTGCTGATCCACAGCAACAACTGATGATTACGCTTGACCTTTGCTGCCACAGGCGACCGAGCAGTGGTACGAAATCCAAGACCTGCATGTCCAGGAAACGATGCCGCAGCTCATTGGTATGTCCGAATCTTACTTGATGATTTACGAACGGAAGGCGTAAGCGACTCTGGAAATACAGCAACGAAGCGTTCGCTTAAACTCGTTACACTGCAGACACCCCGTATTGCTCGTTCCACGCGACTAACGACTCTATTGACGTCGAGGACACGCTGGGCCGGACCCGTGTGAGCGCCACCTCAAAGTCCGATGCGTTGATTCCTCGCACGTCTTCAGCTTTCACGTTCGCAACTTTGGCGCCAAGCTCCCGAATCGGACCCAGAGCGGCATCCTTGCACACAGCCTTGAGGTCGCTGCCAGAGTAACCTTCGGTTGCCTTCACGATGTGTTTGATCTCGTTGGAAGACAACAAGAACTTCTGGCTACCAAGCAAATGCCGGATAAGTCCCTCACGAGAAGACGCATTCGGTAGGGGCACTGGCGGCAACATGACGTGGATCCCAGTGTTAGATACGTCAAATGCCGCTAGGGGATTACGGCCACGTACCGTAAATTCGCTTCTCCAGTCGGCGTACAATTGCTTCGTCGAGTTCCTGCGGAAGGTTTGTGGCCCCCATGACAAGGATCCGATCCTCTTGTGAGGACGCTGCTCCATCGAGCTCGGTGAAAAACTACAACAGCAGCCACAACTAAGCAAGAAAGCTCAAACGTGTAAACCCTAGCGTGCTGGCGCGCACCTGGTTTTTGATCCTTCGGCTTGCTTCGTTCTCGGACGCTGACCTTGTCGACAGCAAAGCATCGATCTCGTCCATGAAGACCACAGCTGGCTGGAGCTCCCGCGCCATCTCAAACAGCGCTCGGACGAGCTTCTCGCCTTCACCGACCCATTTGGACGTTAACGACGATGCAGAAATGCTGCGACACCAAGTCGTCGTTTAGACACGCAATGGTATTCACGCAACACGGATGCCGTGACGTACTTGAAGAAGGTAGACTTCGACTCGGTAGCAACAGCTTTCGCCAGTAGCGTTTTTCCTAGCGCACAGCGACGAAAGATTAGCCTTCAACCACTGTAGCCACAGTTCCCGGCATGAATTCAATACCTGTCCCCGGCGGACCAAAAAGCAGCACCCCGCGTGGTGGAGCACGCAAGCCCGTGAACAGATCCGGCCGCATCGTCGGGAGAATCACAGCTTCCTACTTGCACATCGCACAAATGTAAGTTTCGTGCAGCTCATCAGAACCACTGCACGCGGAATTTATGGCTTGCACCTGCAAAATCTGCTTCGCCACGTCCAGGCCGGCAATATCCGTCCAATGGACACCAGGTGAGTGGTCCAGCACCTCGTCGAGAATGGTATGCGCGTACTCGGCATGCTGTTTTGAGTATCCCGCCCTCAGTTGCTGCAAAACGCGCAGGAAACCGTTAGTATCTCGTCAAGAAGCACCATTTCCAAACCTTCTACGACCCAATATCCTTCCCACCTGCCGCCCACTCGCCGTGCGCGCATTGCTCTCCAGCGGAGTCCCAGACGACGCATTCTACGTTCATTCCATACAACAATATCAGCTCAGAATACTCAAACCACGAGCGTCTCGCCTCGTTTTTCATTACTCCTCACTGACCTGCGTCTGCGTCTGCTGCTTGCTCGCCTGCTCCATCCAGTCCTTGAGAAACTCGGCGCGCAACATATACTCGTTGATTTTCTGCCGCAGCTGCGTCTTGGCCTCCTCGTCCGACAGTTCTGCACATCCAGCAAGCAGCACAAGAGCTCAGCGAGTGTCCCGACCCTCTTCCACTTTCATTTAACGTACGCGCCAGCTGCGTCATCATCTTCTCGATGCCCGACGCGTACAGATCCACCGCCCCCTCGTACTGACCGGCCTTGTCAGCCGCCACAGCCGCCTCGATGGCCTTCTGGATCGCGTCCTCGGGGCGGCGAGCACGCCACAAGAACATGGTATGATATTGAAGAATGAATCCAATATTGACTAGCGTCACAGACAACGACGAAACCGTAAGAAGTGATGTGCATCTAGTGAAGGAATCGAATTCTGACCAATCAAAGCTGAGACCACCAATGAGAGGCGCTTACTATCCGATCAGACTAAAAATGCTGCGGAGAGCGATCAAGGAGATCGCGCGGGCAGCGGCGCCTGTGCGCGGTTACGGCGTGCGCTTCGCCACGATCAACGGTACGACTATGACCTCTATTTAACGCTGTATCTGGCCATTTCGGTTTGATTCTCTGACACCTCGGACTGACGGCAATAACCAGGCAACCAAGTACGCGCCGGCATGGCGCTGGAGATCGACGGTAAGATCTACCGCGTGGGCAAGAACCAGCACGTCAAGCCCGGGAAAGGTGGCGCCTATGTGCAGGCGGAGCTCAAGGAGATCAAAACGGGATCCAGGATGAACCGTCGCTTCCGAGCTGCCGAGACGGTTAACAAGGCGCCGCTGGGTCCGGACGAGTCGTTCCAGTTCCTGTACTACAACGGGGACCACCTGGTCATCATGCACAACTCGACGTTCGAGCAGGTGCGGCTGGCTGGTCTCAGCGTGACTGGCGATGGCGCTGAGGATGACGAGCTGATGTGGACGTGTGCTTGCTGGTGTTTGGCAGATGGAGATCGAGCGCGGGTTGTTCGCGGGCCGCCAGCTGGAATTCCTGCAGGAGGGCACGACGCTGTCGCTGCAGATCATCGAGGGCGACGTGCTGTGGGCCAACATGCCTGAGCACGTGACGCTCGAGGTGACGGTGCGTGAATCGATTGGCTTTTTCTGGTTGATTGTCGATGGAGAGGTTGACTGGGGGCCTTACATGCATAAATACCAGAAAACCACCCCGAAGGGCGTGGCGGACACGGCGCTGAGCGTCAAGGACGCAACGCTCGAGAACGGCGCCGTGGTCAAGGTGCCCCTGTTCATTGAGGTCGGCAACAAGATCAACGTGTCGACGGAGGACGGCGCGTACGTCGACAAGCTCTGAGCAGCTAAAAGTGTACATACCACAGGAAGAGTCAGTGACTGTCCCCCATACAATGCAGCGATGCCGATTTGCTCGAGCAGAAGAGCCGCAACTGTTTGTTTGTCACTCCTTTTGATCGGCCGGATTGACGATACATTGTACCATTGTCCCTTGCTGCTGCTCTGCCATTCCGCCAGACTTCCAGGCTTGCAGCCCTCCAGCACGTCCTCTACTGTAATTGGAGGCCAAGCTGCACTTCGCGCCTCGTCACGTCCTCGAGACCAATCGTTGAAGATCGTCGCACGCTGCTTTCGCGGCACACCGTTTCATAAAAATCATGTCCTGCTGGCCTCCCTCGTTTCAAGCCTGCACACGTCGCATACTCAGGTCAACAGGCAAACCACACAACGCCACCGAACGGAAGAAAAACAAGGTCTTGCGAAGCACCACAGCGCCAGCCTTGAGCCCACCCCGCTTTTGCGACCTTACAGTACTACCTTTTGCGACCTTACAGTACTACATACCTTTTGCGACCTTACAGTGGTATAACTCGTACGTCTGCGCCACAATCGGCATTCCTGCTTTAGTCCGCTTCAACGCACACCCGACAGCCATGGCCAACGCAACCGAGAAGCAGCCGGCCGAGCACCAGCACCAGCCTCCGGGCGACTGTCCGCACGCCGTGGCCTCTACAATCATCCAGCGACACCGTGACAACCGCCAGCGCTTCGACTCGGCCGACTACGAGATGGCGCAGCGCGCCTCGGGGCCCTGTGCCGGCTGCACATGCGGCAGGTGCGCACCATCGGACGGCGCCGACCTGGAGCACGAGCCTGAGCCTGGCAGTCCTGAGCACCGCGAGCAGCTGCGGTGTTTAAGGCTGCAGCGCTTCGACTCGGCCGACTGGGCCCTGCAGAATCAGAGGGCAGAGCGCTCGCCGCAGACGGACGAGGCGCCCGCCACCGACCCGCCCAACATGGCGCAGCTGCTGCTGGACCGACACGCACTCAAGACGTGCGCGCTCGTGGGCCCCGCGCCCGTCAGGAATGACGCCGACAAGGCGTAACTAGCAGTTCTCGGCCAGGAAGAGGACCCGATGACAGCCTCCTTGTAGCTATTAGCACCATATTGCCACAATCAAAATACAACTTATGACTTGAGGTTCCAGGCCTCGTCAATGCGTTCCGAAGAAAGATCGCAGCGACTGGCCCTGCGTTTCACAAGCTGCGTGTCCTCGTGAGGAGGTCACGCACTGGTTTTGCCCAAGGTCAGAGATCTATGCTGGACTCAATCAGGAAGCACGCGCTTGGTAGGTCGATCCGTGACGTGTCTTCTCCTTCTCCATGATGCTAACGCATGTGACAGTGATCGCCGTGGCCATCCTGCTCGCCACCTACCGCCTGTCGCGGCTGGAGAGCGAGCGCGGAAGGCGAGACGCAACGATCGAGCAGGAATTCGAAAAGGTAGTGACCTTCTTGCACCAGCGCCTGGACACGGCCAAGTATCGCGTGCTCCACATCGCCCCACCACCCCACGCCAGGAACAAGCTGCACGCGGTGGTGGTGAACGGAGCTTTCTCCATCCCACGCGTCGGTATGGTGCTGCCTGCCCAAGTGCTTTCTGCTGGAAGTGAAGATTCACGTACCTTGATGCACTTGCTTGTGCTGCAGAGGCCGAGGTGTTCGTGGACCAGCAGTTTGCGCGGGATCAGCAGAAACAGAAGCGACGAGACCGGCAACCGAAGCCGCCCGTAGTCTTTCGAGTGTACGATGCAGAGACGATGACTCCCATCGCTCAGGTGCTGCGTTCTGTACCGAGGCAGGCAAGCTAGACCCACGTCTGAGTCTCTTTGCTTTATGATGCGCAGACTCTTCAACAGCGGAACCTCATCGTGTCGTACGAACAAGGGCGCCAACCGAAGTAAAGCACCGAGAGAAGGCGCCTTACTGCCAGTAAGTTACTGGTCGAATACTTACGTATGCATTTCCGTGCTTTTCATGGCGAGCCCCCCTGTCCGTCCGTTGATACCGAAGATCCCCGACCTTTGACACGCTTCGAGCGGCTCGATAAACACAACTTGAGTTCAATGCCAATGCGGAGCAAGACGCGGCGTCTTGGCCGCTTGAAGCGGCCGCTGCTGCCCCTGCTCGCGTTGTTGCTAGTCGTGTTCTGCATCCTCCCTCGGGCCTCGATGGTGCAGGCTCCGACCGACGTACTGACCCTTTCGCGCTCAGGCTGCGCGTGCCAGCCCACGTTTGTTGCGGTCACAAACACACACGTGACTTGCTATCAGAAGACTGCGGACGATCCACTAGGTTGTGCCGTGGACCCTTCCGACGCCTGCGCTGACGGCGTCTTCGACCGAACTTGGGATCTCTGCAATGGTAGACTGTCTGTCCAACTTGTCATGGGTTCCTTTGAGCTTACAAACTCTCGTGTCTCCGCTGTTGTAGTTGTCGACGTGTACATTGTGACAGATGGAAGTTCTTCTGCTTCGTCGACCGGATCCCTTCGTGTTGCGTTGTATGGGGAGGATCAAGTTGTGCTGCAGACGACAGAACTGTCGAGCGAAGCCCTTCAAAAGGAGATTTCAAAGGTTACTTTGGCATTGGAGATTGAAGCGTCAGTGAAGTCTGTCAAGGTAGTCGCTTGTGGGATGTCAGCATTAACACGTTGATACTTACGAGCCTTGTTGTGGCTGTACTGGATAGATTGAAGCTGCCACGAGGTTTTCACTTCGGATTTATGAGGTGCAGACCAGAGTGAATGACCTGCCTAGCACAATATTTTCTGCCGCAACACCTGGATCGATCTACTTCTCGGCCAGTGAAGACACAGCGAGCACGGGCATCGTGGCGCTCTGGTTTCTACCAGTGACAGAGTACTTCAACAGTAAGTTCTACGCTATGATAACTGGAGAGTTTCTCTCGACTAACACACAATGGTTGCGTTTTAGGCGCTGTTCTGAGCCAATGCGTGTTCGATCTGGTGGGGCGGTGTGGATACCATGCCGACTTACAGGAGAGTTCGAACGCGTTCTTTCTAGCCGAGGAAAGCAACGAGCCTACCGTGGCAGCCAGATCGACTGCAACACCTTCATTTCGACGTCTATACGAGCCGGAAACCGCCCCGACACTCGCTCCACGATTTCTGGCATCTTTTCCCAAGGTGACTGGCCGCTCTCGACTCCAACGGCCTTCACCATCGACGTTCGGGCAAGGCATTGAACTGCCTAGCAGTGACGTGATAGCAGTTTTACCGACAGAACCTGTTCAGGTCCGACTCAATGATGTACTTGACGAAATCAGTGAAGGACAAGGGGGAGTCGAAGCGTTGGATCTCGTGGCGGTTGAGGTCAAATGGCGCACCACAAGCGCGTTCGAATACGCTTGGGTTAGTGGCGCTTCATCGGTGACAGACCTGGTTGATGGGGTAGAGATTACACGTTGGAGACTGCGGCGTCGTGATGCGACGGTGAAGGTTTTTGTGAAGCCAACGTTTACCGGTGAAAGCAACTTTCTAGTTGAAGTGCGTGTACGAGTGGCAGGGGGGAATGAGCGAGAGTACTTCAAACCGTTCTTCCTCGTCGTTGCCGAGCAACAACAGTCCACAGAGTCAGCGTTGGAAATCAACGCAGCGGCCGAAAATTATTTAGCGATTGCCAACACTGAGGGCGAGAGAGTTGATGCGGGAAGTGACGGAATAGCAGGTCGTTGGCTGGAGACTTTGGACGCATCGAATCCGGATGTCGTTACTTTGGACTTACTTCCTTCGATTGTCGATCTTCAAGATGACACCCCACTCCGCCTTCGAGTATCAGATCTACTTCCAGCTATTGCAGTGATAAGCTCAACTGTCTGCGAGACGAGGTTTACGGTATTTACTACGACCAATGCCATTGACACCGTCGAGTCGCCCTCGATAGGAGTCCAGCATGTATCCACCATTCAAAATCCAGTCGTCCAGCATCTCTGTAACGAAATTTTGCTGACCAGGTTACTCCCCAACGTTAAAAGCGTCCAGATTCAATTACGTGTTGCGGCGGCGGATGCCCATGGAAATGTGGTTGCTGTCGCGAATATCCCTATCAGCTGGAATGTTATCCCTCACGTCGATTTGCCGGTCATGAAGCAAATTCTTTCCGGAGCTCACGATATTCTCGCCGGAAACGTTTTGGAGCTGGTGCTGAATTACACGGAAGTATTGGCCAATGCCAGCGTGGAGTTGTTTGTGAAGAACTGCAGCTCGCTGAGCATTCAAACTACAGGCTTTGAAGAGTCGACAAGTGAGGAGTGCACGTTTCTCGCAAGCTCTGATAGCGTCGGAGCATTCACTGGGGTTACACTTGCTGGACAGCAAGACCAAACTGCAACAGTAGCAATTGAAGTGATCATTACTCAGTTCCAACAAGGTGGCGACGGCACAACTTGGGCAGTCAGTTCATCCAGTTTGATATCGTATGAGATCCACTTTTGCGAGCTCATGAGCACGAATGGCGGCCCGCTTGTCTTACGCAACGGAGAACAGCGTGATATTGTTCTGACTGAGCTAGCTCAAATTGTACTGGGCGAAAGTTTATTCGAGTTGCAGCTCCTGAAAAGTATCTCTTTTGTAGTGGAGACTGAAGCGCTGCCACTGGTGGGCGTCTTCCTAATCGGCGACGAGTTCGTCCAGGTGGAGACCTACAATTCTACGGCTTCATTTGTCACGTTGACTGGGGGAAGTGGTGAAAGCTTCTCGTTCTCCCCTTCTCAGTATGGATCCCTTTTGACCGATGTGATGTTGGAGTGGGGCGATGCAGCCAACGCTGATTCTGGCTGCCTCTTCGTGCAGAATTTCGTGGTATCAGTAGTGCCATCATTTTCTCAGCCAATCTTTGCTTCTCCGTACTCTTTCAGCCGGAATGTTCTCCAGGGATCAGCAGCTCAGATAACTATACCAATCCTGGCAGCTAATAATCCCGACATCGAATACGTCTCTCTCGCGGTGACGGTGAACACGTCAGATCAAGCAATCATCATTGCAAGGGATGGCGTTGAGTGTTATCCTTCGTCAGAGGATCAACGCTACGTCATCGTCATCCAAGGTGAGGATGATCTGAATTCTGCGAGACACGTTATCATTTCTGCAACACCACAAAGCACTTTCACCGGCGTTTTGCGGTTTTCAATTGGCGTCGCCGCGATCACTTTAGTAGACAATGTCATCCCATTTGAAGAGATCAGTGCTGAGGCGCAGACAATTCACGAAGTTGAGGTAGAATGGATCCCAAAACCCGAGCCGCCGGACGAACCTATTGCCTCAGACGAGGCTGTATATCGAAGCCTACCGACACAGCTTCTGGGAAACGCCACGCTTTCGTTTCGATATCAGATGTCGTCAGGTATGGAAGTCACTAACGACACTTTAGCTCTCAGTCTTCTTCTTTATTAACAATTCTCTTGCGTGGCTCCAGAGTTTTCAAGTATTAGCACGGATGTGGTTTTGAATTCAAGCGAGACTCGACGCGTGTGGTCCAGCGATGATGCCGTAATTACTCAGAGCGAGTGGAATTACGTTGAGGCTTTGATCTATTTGCCCTACGCCTCGACAGCTGAAATTGTCTTCCGTGGTGTGGCTTCGGTGCAAGATTCGCTCCGCTTGAAATCAATCGCGATACGAGACTTCACGAGAGAGAATATGGTGGGTGAGGTTAAGTTCGTTCGGGCTACTGGTGGTATGATCTACGTCGAGATCGAGACCGCCGAATCCATTCCAGATCCAGTTCTGCTTCGCGTGTACGTGAAGCGGTCGGGTAGTACTGAGTCACCTTCTCTCCGTTTCACTGGTAAGTACGTACACTCATGCTTTTCCAGTGCTTCCATTGACTATTTTTTTGCGTTGTTTTAATGAAGGTGACGGCCTCCAGTATCTTGGTTGCGAGGCCACTACGACGTTGTATTCCTGTGGAGACACCTCTGGTCTGTTGCTCGACAGTCCGAGTCAGTGCAGAACATCCTGCTCAGATGTCGAAACCCAACTTCGATTTACCCGCGATTCAATTGTGCGAAGTGCTCAAATGGTTTTTCTCCCGACCAACGGAGCCCTCACATTCGAATTCTGGGTGTTCCTGGAGAGTCTAAGCTCGAGTTCCCTTGACGAGCAGCTCTTGCTACTTTACGGAACGCTGGATGGGAGCTTGAGTATTACTTTGAACAGCTATATTACGATTTCGCGCTGTCAGAATCGGCTTCGAGTTCCTCATGGCGTTCCGCTGCAAACGTGGACTCATATCGCGGTTGTCGCTACTGCGGACAATGAAGTGTCAGTCCTCATGAACGGAGTCAAAATTGCTGATGGTCGGCTTAGCAAGGACAATTGCAATATCCCAGCGTTTGCCTATCTTCAGTTTGGACGAGGTAAGCGTATGGTGCTGCACGAAGTGAGATAGTTTTGTCTCCGTACTTACTTTTGTTGCATAGACTCCATTGGTATTCTATCGGATACATCTGAGTTGCAAGGAGCAATGGACGAGGTAATGCTAACTTTTGCCCACATAAGACATCTATTATGGAATCTAACCATCCATTCATTGGGTTTGCTTGGGCTAGGTTCGCGTTTGGAAGGTGGCACGTGATCCAGTGGACGTGTTCGCTTCCTACAAAAAAAATATCATCCACTCTGATTTAATTCTCTCGTTGCCGTTTAACTCTGCCGAGAAGACGAGCTGGTATCCGTCTGGCGCCGACGGAAGTGTGAGCAGTGTCGACTTCATGGTGCAAGGCGTGAATGTCACGAAGTCTCGACCGATTCATAGTTTTGGTATTGCTGGAGATGGAAGATGCTACTACGAGTTGTTTGCACCTGCAAGTGACGATACCCTAGATACCAGCACATGCAACAAGACTTGCAGCAATGGCAATGTGAAAACATGTGGGTCCAGCACGAGCGATCAGATTGCCAGTGTCTACGGAAAGGGCCCCATCGGCGTTGGTGGGCTCTCTCCACAAGTAGAATATGCGATTTCTGTCGAGTTTATGGCTAAAGATGGCGGCGAGTATGAAATCACCAGACCCCTCGTTGCTGAAACCTCGAATGTGACAGTCCCCGGAAAAGTGGAAGTTATCAATATTGTGGAGCGCTTAGATCGTCTTCTCGAGATCCAGTGGAGTCCTGTGGAGGATGACGGAGGGTCTGAAATCCTCAGATATTTGGTTTTTCTGGATACGACTCAGGTAGCAGTCACTGCGGATGGAACGACCCTGTCAGTGACAGTGAGAATTCCAGATATGCAAACCAGCTATCAGATAACCGTACAGGCGCTTAATGCTCTCGGTGCGGGGCCTAGGAGCAACTCCCTTAGCGTGGGGGCTGTATACACTGATCCCTTGCCGGAGGTTCCGCAACGCCCAACTGTGTCATCCGTTTCTGGGGGAATTGTGGAGCTCGAGCTAGATGAAACAACGGCGGCAGCTGTTGAGATGTACTCTTCCGTGGTCGTCATCGAGCAGCGCGAGTTGTATCTATCGTCTTTTACGCAATCTGTGTATCGACTGAACGAGTCGCTAGCAACAATTTACAAGCTGCGCCACAACACCGCCTACATCTTTCGAGTCTCAGTTATCAGCAGATCTGGTGTCCAAAGCGCTTTCAGTGTCCCCATCTCAGCGAGGACGGGCAACCGAGGGAGTACTAGCAAGACCCCACCCCCTTCAGTAACAGCGGTGACAGGTAACGTGGACATTCGTGTCGAAGTACGTGCTTAAATCTTGCTCTTACGTTTATGAATGCTTGTGCCTCTGCAGGAGGGTCAATTACACTTCTGTTGGAGGAACCGCTCGATACAGGTATGCTAGCATATCGCCATTGAAAAGAAACGTTGCTGAGTGGTTATGCGGCTGCTGTGATATTAGGTGGACTTCCAATTGCACAATTCAACGTCTTCGTTCTTCACTATGGCACGTTCTCGAAGTTGGCAAGTGTTTCGGCATCACTTTCAAGCGAGGGAACATTCATTACAATTACTCGAGATATCGATTACACTCCGCTCCTTCCACTTACCACGTACTTCTTCAAGGTGCTTGCCCTTCAGGCCGATGTAGTCTGTGACACATTGACAGAGGGCGGGTTGGAAAGCGAGGAGAAGGCGGTAACAACTGAATCTGCAGCCATTCCTGCCCCACCTTCGCCCCCAACGGTGTGGCTGGGGCCGAGTTGCACGGCTTGGGTGATTGCTACACCTCCAAGCGATTTCGGTGGCACTCAAGTGACAGGCGTGACTATTGAAATCGTTTTGTCGACTGGAGACCCCTACAAGAGCTTCGTGATGGACCTGTACCAAGGTGAAGTTCCTGTTCGCAATCTACTAGCAAACACCAACTACTTGGTCAGAGCCTCTTTCAGAACCCCCCTTGGTGAATCTGCGTTTGGAGACGCAGCGTCATTCACTTCTGGGCAGCCAAGTTCCCCAGGCCAATTGACGCTGCTTGACGTCATCAAAACGGGTTCGAGCTCTTTGGTGATACAATGGGAGGAACCGCAAGACACCGGAGGCGGCGTCATATCTGGTCCGTATGGCTTGCGTTGCATTGCAGCTTGCTCTAAACATAACACTTACAACATTTTTTGTTTTCAGGTTACTTGATTTACCAACGCATTCTCACAGCGGCAGTCGAAGAACTCATTTATGACGGATCAAGTGATTCCGACACGACGTCGTTTCTCGTGGGCGGGCTCCTGGCGAATTCCCAGTATGAGTTTTCTGTTGTCGCGATTAATCAGTATGACATTCATAGTTCAGCCGACGATAATGTTGTCAGAGCTACAACGTCCGTTGAGGAAGTACCTGGGCCACCAACGAATGTTGCAAAGAGACAAGTGGATGCTGGATATGTCGAGCTGTCCTTTTCGGGGCCGTTCCTGACGGGTGGGGTTTCTGTGGATTCTCTTTTGTACTCCGCAAGAATGCAATCGTTGTCTGACTGCACAGCTGGCTGCTCCACGTGCTCACACGCCATCAGCAGCGGCATTGGTGGTCAAATTCTCGATACAAACTCAAGCGTCTGCACATTGGGGGCTTGTGCAGCCGGTGACGGCTGCTGCTTACGAGATGGAACGGAGTGCGGCATTTTGGTGACGGAGACGAAGCAATGTTTAAGAGATGCTGGAGTTGGGGTCTGCCGTCTCGAAGGAGTTCATGATGATACTCTCTACGTAGTGGCACTGCAAGCTATAAATCTGGTCGGTCCCAGTTCGTATTCAAATACCGTACAAGTCGTCACCAGTAGTGCCAGTCGTCCTGGAGCCCCGTTACTGTTCCTTTTGTCTGCATCAGGCGGCTCGATTGAGTTGAAGTGGACGCTTCCTATGGTACGTTTATCATGCCATTTTTTAAGCTTGTGTTTTTATACTGATTTGTTTTTGTGGTGGGATGCTTTCAGGACACTGGAGGAGTAGTGATTGTGCGGATGTCACTGAGTGTTGACGGAGAAGAATTATTTGATACAGATTCGGTGCTTTCGTACGTCCATTGCGGTCTTCAAGCAAATACTGACTACACGTACACAATTGAGATTGAAAATGCGGCGGGGCTTGTCAACCGGAAAACATCCACGTTCGCGACGACGGCTGCAACGGCTCCAGGCCCCGTGTCATTCTTGAAACCGGTTGTAACCATGAACTGGGTGCAACTCCCGGTTGCTGCAGCATGCGACAGTGGTGGGGCAGGTAACAACCTCACACTATCCTATCGAGTGTTCCCCGCCAGTAACATTTCGTCATTCATCGAAGGAGACACTGGCTGTTGCTCGATTGAAGTTCTTGGATTAGACGCAGCCACAGACTACCAGGCTCAAGTTCGAGCGGTGAATCTGGGCTTACTCAGTGACTGGGAGATTGTGAACTTTACGACACTGAGTGAGATGCCATTAACCTCCAACACGACGAGCTCGAATCAAACCACGACAACAGTGGGCTTTGCAGTTTTGCAATTAACAGTAGTTGAGAATGTTTCCTCGCTGAACGTCGAGATCGTACGCACTGGAGACCTCATCGGACAAGTATATGTGACTATCACGTCTACTATCAGTTCCAGCATTGCTGGAAATCAGATTAACAAACGTGTGACTTTCACGGATGCTACTGGCACGGTGACCATGCCGATTACAATTCGAAGTAGCGCAGAGTACGAGCTACGAATGTTTACGTTGACACTGTCCGCCCCCTCTGATGGTGCTGTTATAAATGGAGGGGAGATGGTAGTCACTGTTGAGGACAAAGGGGATGTGAGTTTACCTGGAACTCCTCGAATCGAGCAACAAACAGCTAGTGGAGGATGCATTCAGCTGGGTTTGAAGCCTCCGACTTTTATGGGCGGAAAAAATGTGGTTGGGTTCCATTACAACATTCAGATCTCAAGCTCTATAGAAACCTTTCAGAAGTCATACACTACAGCTTCAAACGCGATTAATGTGTGTGATCTTGACGGGAATACGACTTACTTGGCCACTGCTGCGTTTTACAACGGATATGGAGAAGGTGAAAGCCAGAGGTTAAATGTAACAACTGGAGCGCTTTCGACCCCGACCCAAGTTGTTGAACTTCTAGCCAATCCAGTGACAAGCGGCTTTGCACAACTGTCGTGGAAGCCTCCGGTTGATAAAGGAGGCGTGGAGATAATGAGCTATGAAATCACGGTTCTGGATCAAGCTTCGAATGAAGTCCGGCTCATTGAAGTCTCGGGTTCAAACCTCTCTGCGCCGGTAAATTTGTTGGCGGCAAATACTTGGTATACATTTACAGTTCATGCGGCGAACGGCGGTGGGTTGATCGGCCCAGATATTAGTACCAGTGTGTCGACTGGTTATCCAGTGGCACCGGGACAACCCCCTCCTCCTGAGCTGATCAATGCGACCGGTGGAGCTTTACACGTTCGTGTGCTCGCACCAATGGACTGCGGTGGCTTACCATTAACTTATTACTACCTTAACATTGCTCGGAATACTGGCGATAGCGTGATGTTTCGCCAATACACGAATGGTGGAATCGAGAGCTCATCCTACGACAGAAACATTACGGACGTCTCGATCTATGGGCTTCTATCCAGCGCAGAGTACTTCGTCGTCGTAGCTGTGGGGAATGCCCAGGTAAGGTACTCGTTGCCCACGGTATATGTTTCCAATACGTTGCAACTAACTGCCTTTTTTGCAGGGCTGGAGCTGGGAAAGTGCAATGAAATCTTACTGGACCACCCGCCCGACACCCGTGAGTGGAATGACTGCACCAATGGTTACACTCGAGGACCCAGGCGAGATAACGCTGCAGTGGAACACGCCGCTGGACTCGGGTGGTCTAGGTATCGTGGGGTACGTGATTCAATCCCGCTACCAGTATTTAAATGGCTCTTGGTCGCTACCTGAAGTGGTGTACGATGCGCGAGGCTCTCCGAGCCGAAGTGCTTTGATCCCAAACATCCTCCCAAACACAGAATACGCTTTCAGCGTTCAAGCATACAACTTTCGCATTTTGTGCCGACCAGACGAGTACGTCACCCCAAGTGACGAACTTCGCATTACAACTCGAGACGCTTCGGTACCTTCCCAGCCAAAGAATCTTCGCTGGACACACGTGACTGGTGGATCGATTACTTTGGCGTGGGATCCTCCTCGGGCTTCAGGAGGGGATGTACTACTATGGTACTTAGTGAGTGGAGGGTTTAATGGCACTCAGCTGCACTTGATGGCAAATGTTAGTGCTACTGCACCAGCTTCAGTTTCCCTGTATGGATTTTTTGCTTGGACATATTACGAGTTCACCGTTGCGGGGGAGAACTCACGGGGGCTTGGGCCATACACGGCCCCCTTAGCTGTGACTACAACAGCGAAAAGTGCTCCCGACAAACCAAAAAATCTGCAGCAAGTACCGGTTGCTTCTGGTGGAACTATCAAGTTGGCATGGGAAATCCCAGATGACTCGGGGGGAGCTCAGATACAGCAGTATACAGTTCTCCGCGATGAAGCTTTCGTTGGTGTGGTGACAGGTACAACGTTCGAAGACCAGGTCAATGTGACAGCGAATACGGCGTACAATTACTCTGTCATTGCCTCGAATGATGCGGTATCTGGAGAAATAGCTACGAAAGTCTTTACCAGCGGAGCCGCATCCGTTCCTGCCTCTCCTTCAGCTATAACCCAAGTCAGCGGTGGATTCATCGCTCTAACCTTCGTACCGTCTCCAGACTCGGGTGGATCCCCGATCCTTCATTTCGAGTTCAAGGTTTTGGTTGGAGCAGGGATAGTATTCGCTGGCAGCACTTCTGAATCCACGTTCACAGTTGCAGGACTCTCTGCGGAGTCGCAGTATACCATCGTCATCCAGTCTGTTAATAATCAAGGAAAAAGCGCCGAGACTGTCGTAGCTGCTACAACCACGTCTGCCACGATTCCTGATAATACGATGGTTTTGAGATTGGTGGCAGTTAGAGGGGGTCTTCTGCGCTTTGAAGTGACTCCGCCTGCCAATTTTGGTGGCAGTGAGATACTACGTTACAGTTTTTACGTGAACGAGACGATTGCACAAGTGGTGCAGATTTCAAACATTGACTACGACGTCGTGGGGCTCACTGCTGAAACGTATTACTCGGTGGCAGTGTCAGCAACTAACAGCGTTGGAGAAAGTGATCGAAGCAGCCCGTTCGTAGTATCAACAACTCTCGTCAGTGCTCCTGGTGCGATCACAAGTATTTCGTTGCTTTCAAAGACGTCTGACGCTATTAAAGTGGGATGGGCTATGCCACCGGATACCGGAGGTGATGAAACCTCACTGCTATTTGACATTCGATTCAACTCGAGCGATGGTAGTAGTGACAACGTGTCAATCAGTACAACAACTATGTCTGTATTGGCAGGGCTAAGGCCTGCCACATCGTATCTCATTCAAGTGCGTGGAACCAACTTGAAGGGTGAGGGTCCGTGGTCGCCTATGTTGTCCGTGACAACGGAGCGAGTATCGCCTGGGATCATCACGTTCGAGGAGAGCGAAGTCTATATATCTGAAAGTGAACGTACGGCTACTCTCAAGCTTTTTCGAACTAGCGCTGGAGACATTTCAGCTCAATGCACATATCAAACGATAAAAGGAACAGCGCTTCCGGGTATCCAATATATGGAGACGAGTGGAGACGTCACTTTCGAGAGAGGCTCCAATTTGCAGGAGATCAACGTCTCCATCATCAACAACGAGGTGGCCGATGACCCTGACAAGTATTTTTTCGTATCAATTCAACCATATAACAACGAATCTGGACTCATCGGAGACATCTCGACTCTAAAAGTGAACATCGCGGATGACGGCGACGCTGGCCTCTTAGCTTTCGAGCAAGAAGCCTACTCCATCTCCGAGAACGAAACTACGCTTATGGTGACGATTTTGAGAAAGTTACACTTCAGCGGCAACAGTACAGTTGCAATCGATATTGTTGATGGCGTCGGAAGTGCGGTTGAAGGTGTTGACTATTCGTTCAATGGTACCGTTGTCGACTTTGCCGACCAGCAGAATCATGCAACTATCACCATTAACATCCTCAACGACAACATTTTTCAAGCCCGCAAAGTTTTCCAGTTGCGCCTCCGAGTATTAAGCGGAAAAATTGGCTTAGATGCCTCTGCAGCCACAACGTCGATTGAGATCTTAGACGACGGGGATATCTCGCCTCCGGGCTCGCCAACTGCAGTTGACGTTGTTATGAAGTCTGGGGGGGCGATTGAAATTTCGTGGGTTCCGCCTGAGTATATTGGGGTCAAATCGGGCACCTTATCCTACGTAGTGCGTGTGGTGGACGTACAGAGTGGCTCGGAACGAAACCAAACTGTCAAAGCGACGATTTGTGTCATTACGCAACTGGTGGCTCGAATGGCGTACCAAATTTCGGTTGCTGCGGATAATGCACATCTTTCGGGTATGTTTACTACACCGCAGTCAATATTAATGGGAGCCCCCACGCTGCCGTCTAGCCCTCTGAACGTTCAGGTTTTATCACAAACGGGAGGCATGGCGACTTTGTCGTGGATGCCTCCAGTTGACATGGGCGGGGCAGGCTTAGGCGAGTATCGTGTCAATGTTAGTACAAGCGCTGACAATGTTTTCGTGGGCTCGTACTCCACGATGGGAAGCATCACCTCGGCAAACGGTCTGCTACCTCTTCGTAACTACAGCGCTACAGTCGAAGCTATTAACCAAGACGGACTAGTGGGAGAGGTGAGCCTCGAGGTTCTGTTTACTACGACGGATGCTTCTTTACCAGGAAAACCTCCAGCCTTGGCGATAACAAAGGCAACAGGAGGCGCTTTGTTCGTGGAGATGTCGCCTCCACTGGATATCGGGGGCTCGCCGATCTTGAATTTCTCTCTGTTCATGACGTCTTCGCAGTATCCAAGCGCTTTTCGTCAAGTGTATCAAGGGGCATATTCCTCTTTCGTGGCTGCCCGTCTGGTATTTTCCACGACTTACAAGCTGCAGTACAAGGTGACAACCAAAGTGGTGCGTTTTGCGCTGGCATTTCTGTCTTTGTATCCCAGTTTTTCTGATCTTGTTGCTGTTGACTTGTAGGGAACTAGCGAGTTGAGTGATGTGTTGACAACGGCAACAAAATTCTTGACGCTCCCTGCTGAAGTGCAAAACCTTGCACATACTACTCAAACTGGAGGATCCGTGACTCTAACCTGGACGCCCCCTGTTGATTTTGGGGGAGCCGACATTACAGCGTATGACGTCTCTTTTTTCCTTGGCTACGAAGTCAAGTTCCAGTATCAACAACGCGTATCGGGGATCAGTACCGATGCGACGTCAGTCACTGCGAAAGTGGTGGGACTCGTGGCAAATTCCACGTACGGATTCTCCGTCGCTGGTGTAAACGACGTTAGCGTTTGCGAAGACCCATCCGCAGTTCTCAGCCGTACACACATTTACGCTGCGACCGATTCGCTCGTCTCATTGCCAGACACGCCTCGCAATCTGGCTGTGGTTTCAAGCACCTCTGGACAGCAAACAGTACAATGGTCTGCTAGCGAGGATACTGGCGGGGGTCAGTTCGTCAACTACGTCCTTTTGTCGGAGATCGGGGATATCCTGTTCAATGGCACCAGCACTAGCTTTACCCGAGGATCTCTGACCCGAACAACAGTGTACGGCTACTCTGTCTACGCGTGGAATGCTGCCGGCAGCAGCACGCCGACCGGTCGTGTATTTGCCTCCACAAAAGACAGTGTTCTTCCTCCTAGTCAGCCACTGGGTCTTGTACAGACTAGCAGCACAGGTGGATCAATCGGAATCTCATGGCAAAATCCTTTGGACAGCGGCGGTGACGCCATTTTGGGGTATAAGCTTTACCGTGATGGCAAGTTTCTATCTGACGTAGCCGCTGGTGATGGTACAGTGAATTACCTTGATGACCAGGATCTGGCTGCGATCCAGAGCTACCTGTACGTTGTTCAAGCAACCAACTCAATCGGCTCCGGCACTATGAGTGAGAAACTGACGGCGACTACAGCCAGTGCTACTACACCAAGGCCACCGAATCGTCTTGACGTTGCTGCAAGAGGAGGAAACGTAACTGCGAGTTGGATGCCTGATGCGGATTCGGGTGGAATTCTGATTACCTCCTTCCGTGTCGAGGTGCTAGTGGATTCGGTGAAGAAGCTGGAGAAAGTGTTTTCGAGCACGACCCTTTCCTACACTCTATACGGAGTAAGGGCAGAGATTTTGTACACTGTTCTTGTTACTTCTATCAACGCGATCGGTGAGAGCTCACCGAACAACCAAACCGTTACAAACGGAGATGCTGTTTTGCCTGGTGCGCCTCCAATCCCCGCTGAGTCAACGCCGCTGTCGACATGGAGGAGAGTGATCAAAGTCTTTTTTCCTATTGATGATGGCGGTGCACCGATTACGGAATTAATATTGTACCAGAACGGATTGAAGATTAGTTCTACTAGTACTGAAGAAGCTGATCAAGCTTTCTTGGGCGACCCGACGACCCGATTCCGGCTGGTTGAAGTGGGTCCTCTGCACGCTGGATACGTCTATTACTTTTCGGTTTCCGCTGTATCGATGCGTGGAGAAAGTCCTCGCAGCGACACCTTGAACGTGACGGCAGATCCTGCAACTCTACCTTCGGTTCCACTAGGTGTTAGTGTGATCCTGCGAATGGCCTTTTCAGTTGTCTTGCAGTGGGAGCCGTGTGCAGATACCGGAGGAGATGATGTTGTATACGAAGTCGCCTACAACAATACGAACACATTGACAGTGGGTTCTACAGTAGTTAATACTACCACAGCTGAGGTACCGAAGCTGATCCCAGGCGACATCTACATCTTTCGCGTTCGAGCCAAAAACACAGCTGGTACCAGTGATTGGACACCGGATGTAGCTGCGGAAACAGACGTGACTCAACGTGGTGTCATCTCGTACACTATCGCATCTTCTACTGTGTTTGAGAATGTCACGAGTGTGACCGTCCAATTGCTGCGAGTGAACGGCTCTTCGAGTACGATCACCTGTGCCTATACGATTGGATCAGGAACAGCGATCTACGGACAAGACTACACGTTACCACCTGAGTCGGAGAGAACGTTTACGTTCGTTGGTGAACTGACCGAGCAGAGTTTTGCTATATCAATCATCAACGATGAAGTTTACGAGCCGACGCCGCGATCCATCGTCCTGGTTCTCACAGATACGACAGACCGAAGCGATCCGCCCCCACCCACAACGATTGAAATTACAATACTGGATGACGGTGACGCAGGGAGAATTGGCTTTGTTGATTCTGAAATCAAGGTCTCCGAGAGTGCCAGGATCGTATCGTTGCCTCTACAGCGTCTCAATGGGTCGAGCAGCGCTACGAGCGTTCGAGTGGTTTTGTTCACTGGACTTCCGAGCACGACGCAACCGGAGGTTGGGTTCCGACTATCGACGACCTCTATTGTATTTGCTGACGGGCAGGTTACAGGAAGTGCCAGTGTCGTGATCAAGGACAACGATGTATTCGACTTTCCGTATCTGTATTTCTATCTCTCGCTGGAAGTAACAGAAGGAGGGGGTATGATTGGAGTCAACAGTGTCATCCGCGTTGTCGTGCTTGACGATGGGGATCACTCTGTACCTGGTCAAATGAATGCACCAACGCTTGACAAAGCTACCGGTGGGATGCTTCAATTAGGCTGGGAGACTCCCGTGAATGTCGGTGCTCAAGACCTCTGGATCACCGGTTATAACATTTCCATCAGCACTTCCAACACTTTTAAGTGGATTGTCACGCCGAACAACGCAACTGTGCTGCCGGTGGGGGGCTTGAACGTCCTTACCAAATACACTCTCAACATTTCAGCAATTAACGCGATCGGACGCGGCCCAAGTAGCCCCAACACCACGTTTACTACAACAAACTTCACTGCACCAGGACCAACGGTGCAGATTTCTCTGCTCAACAGTACAGGCGGTTTGCTTACAGTCAATGTGAGCACCCCGGTTGATACAGGAGGAGCTCCTGTATCCGGCTACCTTGTGTATTTGGTCGACACAGACGAAACGGAAAAGGTTTGAATGCGTATATCTGCACGTGTGCTATGGTATGGTATCTCACGCATTCGGCTGGCTCATTTAGTTGGCGTATAACGGCACGGGACAACCTTCGTCAGTGATTCGTATAAGCGTCAGCACCTCACAAACGATGTACACCATCAGAGCTAAGGTTTGTTCACTCTTTATTTGGGTATGTCGCTGGTATTGAACTGTGAATGGATTGTCGGTTTAGGCAATCAATTTCGTGGGGGCAGGAGATATGTCGACATCATTTCAATTCCTCAGTGGATCTCTTTCGCGCCCAAGCCCTCCTCGACTTCCCGTCGAATCTTCGTCAGAGACAGGAGGGTCACTATTATTGACGCTACAACCTCCACTTGACACAGGTAAAGCCCGCTTCAAATGTCTCTGATTAACTACACAAACTGACATTATATCTGGATCGTTAGGTGGTCACGAAAACATATCCTACCTGATCTACTATCGCGAGCAAGGGCTTGGCAAACGATTCCGCGCCGCGTATTGCGATGCACACGAGTTACGAATTACTGTATATCGCTTAGCAGCAGAAACGACCTACGATATTGTTGCCGTGTCGGCCCTTGAGGACGACGCAAACCAGCTCACTACAGGTACAATTTCAGTCTCCGATTCCAGTATTGCTCTTGCAGACAATGTTACAAGTGATCTCGTTGACAGCGGGTACTTCGACTTCGGCGTAAGTATATTCACTCTGCATTTCTTTCTTTCCAGATATTTTACTAACGTGATTTTACCCGTTAACAGGGATACATTTTCGAAGTCGATTCCACAAAAGGTTTAGCCAGCAACAAGATATATTTTTTGGCTGCGCTAAGTACAGATGACGGCGCTGTAGCTGTCACCGAACTGGAAAATGGAGTTGTATCCAGCGTTTATGTGCGTGGCGCATTCAGTCAAGTGGAAAATTTTACGACAGAAGCGCCGACACGACCAGGGAAACCTCCGATTCCCGAATTGGTCTATTCTACTGGAGGTGCGCTCGGAGTGAAGGTCTCATGGCCAAACGACACAGGTACGAGCAATATCTTTGGTTTGTATGAACACGTCGGAAAACTAATTCACTCACTGTGATCGCACCAGGCGGCATTCCTATCACAGGTTACGAATTTTACGTCGACAATGAGACGGTAGGCACTTGCAAATCCAATATTTCAGGTCCATCATCACACTGATTAATATTGTGCTCAGGTGGAAGGCGTACTCTTCGATTACGTATCAAACAGTGATTTTGATCACCAAGTAACGGTAGAAATCGGTAGCTTGACCCCCGAAACGTCCTACGAGTTTTACTACCTCACGCTAAACGATGCCTCCGCGTGCCCGGGCGCCGAGGAAATCTCTGACGTGGGTCATTTCACGACTAACGCTGCCAGTCTTCCGAATCCGGTTTTACGCATTGAATCAATTGGGGCAACTGGTGGTGGGATTCACGTCAACTGGGAGCCTCCCAATGATAAGGGAAGCGACGGTGATCTGTATTACCAAGTTTACATTAGCCAGAGCGGACAAGGGCGAAGTTGGTCGCGCGTATACAATGATAAGGGAACGTCGTTTTGGCAAACCAAGCTGCAGAAGGTGACCGAGTATTTCTTTATGGTGAGTTGCATGAACGAGGTGGGGTACTCAAGTAACTCGACCATTGTACCACTCAGAACCACACTGGTCTCCGTTCCGGGTCCGCCAAGTGGATTGAAGTCAGACAGCGCGACTGGTGGTATGATTGAACTCTCGTGGATCAGCCCCGACGACGATGGTGGAATCTTGATTAGCTACTATTCGGTACACGCGAAGGATTCAAATGGCGATAGTGACCTTATTGATGAAGTGGATACACCCACGATCGTGTTCGGAGGTCTTCTTGCAGAAACAACATACGAGTTCAGTGTCTACGCTGGGAATAGTTTGGGAACGGGCTCGGACCCAGCGGTTGAGAGCTTTTCGACGACTGCAATGACACTGCCTTCTCTACCAGGCGAACCTCTTGTTCTCGAAGCTTCTGGAGGTTCTGTGACGCTCGCCATTCGCGTTCCAGACGATACCGGGGGCATTAACGTGGACGATTTGCTGTTCGTGGTGTATGCAAATGGAATTAAAATTCCGACGGCATCAATTCGTCGGCTCGGGACGAATCCTACAGCTCCTCCCAAGACCCGCCGTCTTACTGAAAGACAGCTTCTAGCTGAGGAAGACTCGTTCATTTATGTACAAGCTGGAGGATTGTTTCCTTCTCTGACATACACGTTCACCGTCCAAGCTTCTAACGATGTTGGGGCCAGTGAAATCACGAGCGGAACTGACGGCACAACATCAGCCGTTTCGGCCCCTGGCCCGCCAGATCCCCCAAGCGCACGCTACATTACAGGCGGCTCACTTGATCTGGTATGGTCCGACCCAGTCGATACGGGCGGAGCCCCAATCATATCGTACCGACTAAGTGTAAAACGTCTTGGCATGGAAGTGGGCAGCTGCGAGGCATTGATTCTGTCGTGCATCGTTGGAAATTTAATGTCGACAACGAACTATGACGTCTCGGTAGTAGCTGTAAACCCCATTGACGCGTCTCTACCGAGCGAAATCGTAACATTCACAACTGGAAAAATGTCGGCTCCACAGGCCCCACAAAGACCTCGAATATCGAGCGTGTCAAACAGTTCCGTCACGATCGAATGGGACTCTTGTGTTGATTTCGGTGGTGCCAATGTTGACACCTATCTCGTGGAAATCATGGAGCTGTCGAACAACGTCACGTCGAACGCCAGTGTGCCATTGCAACAGCAGAATGCGACCATCAATGGTCTTCAGCCAGAGACGGACTATGTTGCAACTGTGGTACGTCTTGCATTGGCTTTGTGAAGATAGCACAGCCCATTCACCTTTTGCATTATTTTGCTTGTTGTTGTACAGCGAGTAATGGGAGATGGCCTGTTAGGTAAAGCAAGCAGCTTAATTTCTTTCAAGACGCCGCTGTTTGCCAACCAGCCCCGACCACCCGCAGTTGGATGTCGTACGTACTTGGTCAACTTTTTGTAGTGAGGAATACGTTCTAATCAACACGTTTTGTTTGGCAGATTCTAAAACGGTGGCAATTATTTTCTGGGAGGCTGAAGATGATGCTACTAACTATCTGCTGTACCGGAATGACGCATTCTTCTTTGACAACAAATTAGATGTGACTTTTGTAGATACGATGGTTGAAGTGGGAAAAACCTACATCTACCAAGTCCAAGTGAAAAGACTGGATGGAACTTTCAGCAGTCGAAGTGAACCAACAGAATTTATCGCAACGTCACCAGTATCCAATGGGTTTGACTGTGTCGGCAAGAAGGGACACATCCAGTGGTTTGACTACAAGAAATTGGACCACGAGACGTGGACAATTACACCATCGGACGAAGCAGGCCTCTTGATTAATGTATGTCGCCATCATTCAACAGTGCCTGAAAATGAAGTTGCTAATGATGTTGTTCTTTGCAGATTACCATGTTTTCGTTAGAGTGCAATCATGACAGCGTGACGATTACATCTACCGCAAATGGTACGGAGACGCAGCTTTGGAAAGGCGGATGTCAACGCGATGGAGACTTCATCATCACGACTACGGCGAATATCGACACCGTAACAATTGCGTTCATGTCGGACGACAGCGTGAACTATGAAGGAATGGCGTTGCAGTACGAAGCAGTCGATCCGATCGATGCAATAGAGACAGTGACAGCGCCTTGTCCTATTACCGCCAGCGGATTGTGTTCTCTCAATGGCGCTTGTCAGCAGGGATCATGCCTATGCTTTAGTGGATTTGTCGGCGAAAGCTGCAGCAACGCCGTCATCTGTCCTATGGACGTGACAACTTGTACGGTTTCGACGTGCGATCCGATTTGTCTTGAGCCTCCAAGTGATGTGATTGCGGTAAGCGTGAACGGAGATGACACCCAAGGAACGGGGCAGCTCATGGATACGTCTCAAAGTGGAACCGACTCCAAGGCTGTGAAGTCGCTTCGACGTGCACTGGAGCTGGCACATTCCAGTCAAACGATTGTCCTTTACCCTGGCATCTATACTGGGCCGGATAATTGCGGTGTGACAGTGTCAATACCCAACATCCTGATTCGTGGGCTACGGGGTTCCATCGTAACTACGATCGACTGCCAAAGCTTGGTGCGTGGTCTAACATTTAGTGGTGCTACTGCTCAGTTGAAAGGGTTCGCGCTTCAGAACACTGCTACAACTTCGAATGGAAGTGGAATCAGCGCTATAAGCGCAACAGTTTGGATTGAAGATGTTCGTATCACCAATGGAAATTCTCGCCAAAATGGAGGCGGAATTTACGCAGATCAGTCAACTTTAACCCTCGTCAACAGTGAGGTTGCGAACTGTTCTGCTGTTGCCAATGGTGGAGCCGTATTCCTAAGCACCTCAAACCTGATCCTCGATCATTCCGTCATCACGTTTTCTGCCGCCAGCCAAGGTGGCGGGGTATATGCACAACATACTGTAAGCGTACGAGGAGATGCAACTAGTCAGATAGTGAAGAATTGGGCTTCCGTAAATGGTGGTGGGGTGTGTGCAGCGGGATCATTCAATGGTGAGGAACTAAATATCTTGGAGAATTCGGCGCTAGTTGGAGCTGGTATGTCTGTGACGAGTGGTAGCTCAGTTCTATCAGATGTGGATATACGTAACAATTCAGCCGTTAATAACGGGGGAGGTATTGCGGTGCTAAACACTGGCAATTTAATCTTGAAAAAATCTGCGGTGCGAATGAATCGCGCCGCACAGTTCGGAGGAGGAATTTTCATGGGGTCAAATGGAACCTTTGAAAACAACGAAGCGTCACAGATTCTTAACTGTTCGGCAGGTACGATAAGTCCCTCATGTTGCCTTTGTACTTACGATACCTAACCGGAATCAATTGTGTTGTCTAATATGTTTTTCTTGGTAGCTTCTGGTGGGGGATTTTATGCAAATGACTGGACACGCCCAAATATCAACAACATTGTGGTGCTTGGTTCCTCGGCTACGATATCCGGTGGCTGTGCATCATTTTCACGCAGCACGGCGGTAGTGACCAATGCCGTTCTGGAAGGTTGCGATGCACCGTCAGGTGGCGGGCTGTACACCAGCGGAGCAAGCAAAGTCACCATGCCGAACGCTTCCATCAGAGGTAACACAGCACAATATGGAGGTGGGACTTTTATCGACTCGAGTTCGGTCATCGGAGTAGAAGCAGCTGGGTACTCCGAAGTTCGTGACAACCAAGCTAGTATTTCAGGTGGAGGTGTCTTTCTTGGTGGGGCACAGAGTGCGATCCAGTATTTCAATGTGTTGAACGACTCAGCACCACAAGGAGGGGGAATCGCCGCCCAGATTGCATTTTCAGCAATGCTGACATCCATACGAATATTTCAAAATGCAGGAGCAGAAAGTGGTGGTGGAATGTATGCTCACTCCTCGACGATCACAGCTGAAAATGTCGAGGTTACTGATAATGCCGCAATAGTTGGTGGTGGGGTATATGCTGTGGACTCAACAATATCTGGTGGCATGACGGTAAACACCAACACGGGAGACCGCGGCGGTGGTGTTGCTACATCCGGCACTACAACGCTGGAAGGAGCGTCTATCAACCTAAACGCGGCTGCTCTAAGAGGTGGCGGATTATCAGTGGAAGATGGTATGTTGTCACTAAAAACTACGACGATCGAGTCGTGCTCCGCTGCTCAGGGCGTTGGAGGGGGCATCTCGATCACCAATGCTGATGTGAAGCATCACGCGTTAGCTGTCCAGAACTGCTCAGCTCTACGTGGTGGTGGAGTATACGCGAATGCTTCCGGATTCTATCAGTACCCCAGCCAAGAGAGCACCGAATTGAGTCAGTACGCAGCATCCCTGACAGAAAACTACGCAGAAGAATACGGAGGCAGCGTTTTTATCGACGGAGAGGGAACAGTTATCAGCGACATAGCGATATCGAACAGCAACGCCTCATTCGGTGGAGGACTTGCTGTTTTCGATGCCCAAGCGTGCGTTGCAAGCAATGTGGAGATTTCCAACTCGACGGCTACCAAGTCAGGAGGGGGTATGTTCTTTGGCCCTGGCGCGAATTGTGTGGTCCGTGATTCCTGGGTAACTAACAACCAAGCTGGAGAATCTGGTGGAGGCTTGATGGTGTGGGATGCTTCTCTGCACCATTCAAACGTAGAAATCGCCAACAATGTTGCTCTGACGGCTGGCGGCGTTTACGTTCAGAGCGACATGTTACCGGCAAACTTCTTGTGGTGGAATGCGGCGGCTACATCCAAAAAGTCACGTATCCGAGGAAATGTTATCTCCCCGACGGGCGGGAATGCTGCAAATGTGCTACTGAACTGCACCGAGGAGTGTGTCGTGTCGGGCACTCAGATTTCGGATGGCAAGCTACAGATCGGTCAAGGAGCTGGGGTGTTTGTCTGTGGCTCTGGTAATGCAACAATTTCAGACACCTTGATAACTAATAATACTGCAGTAAAAGGTGGTGGAGTTGCTGTGAGTGGCACGGAAGTAACCACCCTCGACAAGGTGGCACTCGTGGGAAATGTTGCAAGTGTTCGAGGAGGTGGTTTGTACGCTGAGAGTTTGGACTATTATCCGGAGGTTGATCTTCTCAGCTGCGTGTTTTACAACAATTCGGCAAGAAGTGTGGGTGGGGCGATTTCCCTGCTCGGTGTGTACGTCTACAGCTCCATTCTGTTGGTGGTTGAAAATCACGTGACGAATGTCGACACTGGAAGTGGTGGTGGCCTTCATGCTGAGCAGCAGGCGAGCGTTCTGGCTGACAACTGGTTGTTCTTGTCTAATGACGCCACGATCGGGGGAGGGATTACGGGGATGCTGGCTTCCGAGATTAGTCTCCTTGAGGCCAACATTACCCGCGACTCGAAAACCTTTTTCAATGAAACATGGCAAGAGCTTTTCTACAACCTTGTCGGACATCATTACACCGAAGGCCGAGCCCTGTACAAGTTGAATGTGCAAAAGGGAGGACTCGTCTACATCTCGGACACAAACTCGGTTTTTGAGCTGCTGTCCTCCTTCGCTACTCACGGGTCAGCTGACGCCGGAGGAGGTTTATATGTTACGTCGAGTGCCTTCTTTTACAGCGAGGATTCCGAGATCAGCTACAACAGCGCTAACGAACGTGGGGGGAGCTTGTGCGTCTCGGGTAGTGCACAAGCGTTCTTTGTCTCCGTGAAAGTAATTTTCAGCGGTAATAATCGCACTGTGTACATTGTACATGTATATGTAGTAATAATCGTAGTTGCAAGGAGGGATTGCTAACTTGTCGTATGTGCTGTACATGCAGAATCTCAGACGTCTGGGGGTGGCATCTTCATCGATACATCATCCAAGATTTACGCTGAAGGCTGCACCGTATCGGACAACTTTGCTGATGACTCGGGAGGAGGCATTTTCCTCGATACTGGAGATCAAAATTCGGTAATCCTAAACGATACCAGAGTGGAGCGCAATATCGCAAATGGTGAAGGATGTGGTACGGATCTCACTTCGTTTCGTTCTTCCTGTTTTTCCCATTTGAGATTCACAATATTATTCGTCGTGACTATTGGCAGGCGTCTTCGTTGGCCGTGAAGCTTTTTTAGGTGGATACCAGTCACATTTTGTGGGAAATGGTGGAGTGACCTCAAGCGGAAAGAACGAAGCAGGTGGTGCGATCTCCACGGTTGATGGGGTTGTAAACCTTACGAGCTGTACACTATCAAAAAATACCGCAATTGTTGGAGGGGCCCTTCACGTCGACCGCAGCGGTTCTGCAACAATCCTGAGCTCCACTTTTACTGAAAATACTGCGGATGAAAGCGGTGGAGCCATCGCAGCCAACGTAAAGGCAACCATCTCAACTGCTCAGCAGACATCGTTCGAAGGGAACATGGCGGACTTTGGTGGTGCCATCGCAGCGACTGGTACATCAACCGTGTCGCTAATATCGACGGTCTTTCGATCCAATCAGGCCACGGAAGGAGGAGGGGCTCTGCTCGTACAGGATCAAGCTACGCTTTTGCTGAGATTGGGAACGCTAACCAGTAATAGGGCCGTATTCGGTGGAGCTATCTACGCGGACGACCAGGCTGTTGTCAACATCACAGGCACTGAGTTCCTCACGAATGCTGCTTTCTCTCGTGGGGGTGCGCTGTACTACCAATCCATCACGAATACCAGTACCACTGATATTATATGTCAAGACAACACCGCGCCGAGCGGTGGATGCATTTTTTGGATATCGAACGACGAGAACATTGACATTGCGCCTTATAACCCATGCACGTCCTGTACGATGGAAGGAAATTCAGTGTATGATATATCAACCAATACGCGAGACGTCCATGTGATGTGGTGGCCTGACAACACTACCAGTGGTGTGGCCATTCTTGAGCCACCTGATGATGAGTCAATTGAATTGATGCCGACGACGAATGCAAGTGTCGAGTCGATGAAGTATGTGTGGCCTCGACTGAAGGCCGTTGACCTATATGGGCAAATTGAAGTCCTGGACAATGAAACAGAGTGCATTGTGAGCGATGGCTGGTGCAGTGAACAATCGCAACGACTAGTTTTTGAGCCTCGCAAACCAATTCGTGCCGCAATAGGAGTCATCTCGTATCGCGATGCTGCTTTCGAAGCAACCAACAGAACACCAGAAGAAGGTGTCTACACTAGCAACGTATCGTGCACTCTTCCTGGAACCGAACAACGGTCTTTTGTTCAGGAGGTAATGCTCCTACCATGCCAACCTGGATTCTCAGTCAAACAAGGGTAAGTTCCGTATTAGACTCGGATCAGGTTCTTCTTCAACTCTCCCGATCTGCGCTAACTTTCAAAATGATGGCTTATCCTTGAGCAGGATATGTGAGCGTTGTCCAGGAAATACATACAGGTACCTATCGACAGTGACGAGGTCTAACTCCTAGATTTACTGACTGAACGTATTTGTTATTTGGATGATGGTGTCTATCAAGTCTGGATGGTGTCAAGTGCTTCGATTGCCCTGACGGTGCCAAGTGTAACATGTCCGTTCGGCGGGCTACAGAGACGGTCGCACAAGAGCTCGGTACCTCATCGCCTCGTACAGAAGAAGGTTTTTACCTGTTCTCTGCTCCATCATCTAAGCAGGACTCGAGCTGTTTGAAGCCTTCTCAGTGGAAAAAAGAGGACCCTTGCAAGAAAATCGCTGAGGAAAACCCGACGGCAAGTCTCACGAGTGTGATCTATGACTGCTCCAACCTCAATGACTTCAACGTCTACTGGCCAGCCGAGCGGCTCTTCTCCTGTCTCTCGGGCAAAGCGTTTTATACTTGCGACGTAAATGCTGTG
>KV735051.1:0-27594 GCA_000500225.2 Phytophthora pinifolia | reverse complement strand
TGTTCCCACAGACTCGCGTTGTTGAAGCCCATGGCCGTGACCTGTTTGCCCACCTCTTCCAGGTGCGTGTGCTGTTGCTGATGTTGTTGTTGCTCCTGCTGCTCGTTCAGTTCAAGAAGCAGGCTAAGGCCCTCGTTTTCCGCTTCTGGTTGTTCCTCGTTGAAGACATCGTCACAGTGTTTGATGATATTGTACGAGATGATTTTCGTCTCCGCCAGTTCTTCGGGCTCATCGCAGAAGGCCTCGGGTGACGATGAGAAGTCGAACGCGTTGAAGCCCAGGTGCATCTCGGTGCCGGCCGACTGGGGCCAAATACCGTCGTCAAAGTGGTTGCGCTGTTGCCTCCATTTGGCCGAGATCTTGCGCGTACGGCCGTCGTCCACGTCCAGGGACTCCACCCCGATGGACGAAGATGCAGGCTGCTGCTGTCTGCGGCTCATTCGGCGCTGACGGGCGCGGAAATGCTCGATCTCGGACATTTTTTTATCGCGTCTGGGGCCGTCCGATGGTAGTGAGGATGATACGAACTGGAACATGGCTGGGAAATACTTCACTTGTGCAGGACGGTGGCAATTGAGAAATGAGGTCGATGCGACCCGGCAAGTTGCACCGCGTAGATTTTGGCCAATCAGAGCACGGTCTCCACCGGCGTCAGAGTGGGCAGTGCATGCAATCGAACGATGTTCACTGCCGATGTGCTCGGTGTCCTCGAACGCGGACGCAGCGGTGATAGTTATTGGCCCCATCGAAGTCGCCGCGCTGGCCCCATCCATCTTCGCTCGCATTATTTAAGTCATCTAGACGCCGTCATCCTCGACGGCATACGCCAGTGCGAGCCAAGTGACTCGGCCGCCTGTGTGGCAGTGATTGGTACAGCGAAGGCGGTAGGATTGTTCAGAGAAAATGCCCGCTAATGTCGGCAGCTTGTTCGCTGCTTCCCCTACGTAAATGGTAATACACAGGCTCACGGGTGCTTGGTTAGCCAGCCTGCAGCACATGCTTTATTTGCGATGATTGGTCAAAATAGATGATTATGCTACGACGCGATTAGTATTTTTCGGTGAGGTTCAAGTTGCTCCGCTACAAAATGCGCAGGCTCGAGATGCCGAAGGCCTCGTCCTGCTGCTCCACGCGAGGGAAAAGCTCGGCGCGCATGATGTCGTCTAGCGCACGCAATGCGCGATTGGCGTGGAACCCCACCACGCGGTCCTTATCGACGCGCGCCACGTGCTTGAGGGTATGGTACAGCGGCGATAGCTGGTCCGGCATGAGCTCCAGCATCTTCCAGCCGAGCAGTTCCACGAGGTAGCGCAGCACAAATACAGCTCCGCGACGCACTGCGATGATGCGCTGTTGCTGCTCCTCCTCCAGATACTTCTGCAGCTTTTGCTCCTCACTGTCCTCCCTCGCAGACTCGCCTCCAGGAGACTTCGGTCGACGCTTGGCATCAAGCTCGAGTTCCAGCTGAAGGACGCCAAACACGCACGTAAGCACCTCGAGCAGGAACGGCTGTAGCCCCCACTGTAGCAGCGCGCAAACTTCTGCAAGGTTCGACAGACAGCTTGCTCGCAGTGTGGCGGCAGCTAGGAGTACCTCTTCGCTTTCGGGCTCGCTGTCTTGGATGTTTGATTCTTCCTTCGCTCTCTCGTCGGGACTCGGCACTTCCTGAATCAGCTGGACACGCTTACTAGCCTCCTTCTGGACGCGTTTGGCGTGCTTCCTCTGAGAAGTAGGAGGACGGATGCAGTCCAAGTACGCGTAGACAAACAACTTGCCGTACTTGGGGAGTGTCTCGCCGCATCGCTTCGCTGAGAACAACAACGCCTCACTCAACTTGATACGCGACTCGAGCGAGTTCATCGAGTCACACAATGCCTTCACAAGCGCAGGAATCGCCACATCGGGATGAGCATCCGCTAGAGCTGCCAGGCCTTGGACAGCGGCGAGGAATACGTAGCTCTCGGAGTCGTGCAGCTGAAGCAGGAAGACGCGAGCTAAAGCATGCACCCGCGGTGTCCACTCGGCGTCGCGTGCGTGGACGTGGCTTCGACGAACCAGTTTCGTCAGGGTAACTACGCCACGTGCTCGCAGCGGAACCAGCTGACTTGCGAGGTCTTGCTCGGCCTCTCGAAGCACTTCCTCAAAACTCTGTTCACCTCGTTTCGCTGTGTTTGAACCAGCTGCAGCTGTCGCTCCACGACTCAAGATCTGTGCACGCGCACTACTCGCGAGCTCAGCAATCTCGGGACGCGGATAGCGCGACAAAAGCTCCAAGACGGGCAGCATCGCACGGAGCTGCTGCTCCTCGGAATCGCTGCGTTGGAACGAGCCTACCTCCAAAATGGTCATCACAACTCCCAGACATATCGTAAGAATGTCATCTCCGTCTCCTTCTTCAGTGTCCTCGGTCTGTACGATGTTTTCATTCTGCTCTTTGTCCACGAGCTTTGAAGCCGGTGTGTTGTAAGTCTCTAGCACAGTCCCAATGCACTGCAAAACTGTAGCCGCGCTGCGTAACACAGATGGGCCTAAGCACTCGATGAGCGTCAATAGCAGCGTAAGTACCAGCTCGATTCCTTCAGCACTCGTAGGGCTCTTCATTCCTTCATACCGCGCTAACGGTGATGATGTAGCGTCCTTCTTGTGGCTGCTTGTTGCCTCGCCACTTCTCCGTACTTGCATGTATGTCAATAAGAGGGAGGAAAAGAGATCACCCACCACTTCCGAGCTCTCGAGCTCTTTGGCGCCCAGGAGATCCACCAGCGGCATTATCAACGCCTTCAGTGATTCGGTTGCATCTTCTTCGTCTCCATCAGCCAACGCATTGGGGGGTTCCACAGTACGCAGTGAGATGCCTCCTTCGCCTCCAGCACAGAATTGCCGCAGCGGTCTCCACGAGTCTTGAGCATGGTTGCGTTCGTACCCACACGCTGTCAACGTCGGTTGGAGAGGCAACGTGACAGGAAGCACCGCAACTTGAAGAAGCAGCGACGCATTTGAGCACGAACGAATCCACGCCGTGAGCAGTTCACGGAGCGGTGCTGCCAGGAAGCTCTTGCTCGTTGCAGCGAACGCGTACATGTGCAACATCGGGCGAACAAGAGGCGCGAGAGCCTGCAAGAAGCGCTGAGACGGAGGTGGCCCACACAGAAGCAGCCGCGCGATGCCTACGCAGTGGGTCAAGGCTTCCTCACTAGTGTCACCGGTCGGGGTGTTTGCGTCCAAGCGACTGTCCTCATAGATCAGCAACGGGTGGAACAGCGGTGACAAAATCTGCGTGTCGAAAAGCGCCGGGTGACGCGTCGCTAGCTGATCGGCCAGTAGCGCTGCCATTTCACCAAGTAGTTTACTGCTCGTGTTTCCCTTTTCCGGGGTCACCGCTGCGAGTAGCAGCTCCCGCACTTGCTTGCTCAATGCGCCAGCATAGCTTTCAGGGTCCGCTCCACTCGGGCACTGGCAGATAAGAGTTGCAACCTGCATTCTTGCCTGCGTGTTTCCCACTTCCACGGCGCCAAGCAGCATTTCAATCGTAGCCACGATTCCTCCATCCTCCATCAATAACCGCGACAACAGGTTTCCACAACGCGCTTTAAACCGCTGAACCACCGCCTGCTGGCTTGCGGCAGGAGTCGCCTGGCCCAGCGCCGCGCGCAGACTGCTCATGCTCATCCGCAGCGGCAGCACTCGCAGCACCATCTCTCGCAATCGGACAAACTCTTTCTGCACTGGTGTCGGCGTCTGCGTATCCTCCGCAACCTCCCCGTACACCAACAGTGCCAGCAGCTCCACCACGTACTTGGGCAGTAGAATCGGCTGGAACTGTGGCAGCGACAGCAACTGCAGCATCGCCTGCGTGATCGCCAGCAGCTCACTCACCGTCGCTTCGGTCACAGTCTCCGTATCAACTACCACTCGCGTATATCCACGATATGCCCACATCAGCACGTCCTTGGAAACTGGATCACACAAGCCCAGTAAAAAGTGTTAGTCCGAGAGCAACGGCCTTAATTCTCCTGCTTCTCACTCTCTAAAGTACGTGTGGGCCTCCTCTTGTCGATGGAAAGGAGCACCCCAGCAGCCACACGAGGATACGCGCCCCAGCAGAAGAGCAGCTCCACGGCAGCCTGCAGCACCGAGTAGTCTCGCAGACTCAGCAGTCCCACGGGCGCCTTGGGTTCCTCAGCCTGCTTGGGTGTCGGTGGCCCCATCTTCTTCCTCTCCTGAATCTCCAGCTGGTCCAGACGCGCCATGCAGAGGCTCATGCGCTGGAAAGATGGCACCAAACCGCTGCGCCACGCTTCGTTGTGCCATTGGGCGCCTTGGGAAGGCCCGCAAGACGCGCACAGCGCGCGCACAGCCTCCGTAACCTCACGGTTCAGTGCAGCTGCATCTTCCGTCTTCTTGACGTCGCGTAGGGCGTCCACGAACACGCGCAGCGAGCGCATGAGCGCCTGCTGCTGCCTCTCCTCCTCCATTACGTCGGTCAAAAAGTGACAATAGGCGGATGACGCAAACTTGAAAGACAATATTTGAGATTGATTTTGAGAGTGGCGGCTTACCTCCACAGAGACAGACATAGTGTCCACCTACGTCTACGAGTGCTTGAGCACCAGCAGCACTGTCATGACGAAGATCATAACGAGTAGCAGGCCGATGCACTTCATGGGGCGGCTGTTCTTCTGCGTCTCCTCGGCCTTCTCCAGCTCCTGGATGCCCTTTTCCGTCTGCTCCACCACCTGCTCCATGTTGTAGTCGATGCGGTCCAGGATCGTGCCCTGGTCGATGACGAGCACGGCTAGCTCCTTAAATATTGTGGCCAGCTCCGTAATGGACGTGGCGATGCGCTGGATCTCCTGGTCGCGCTCGTTGATGACGTCCTCGGCGATCTCCACCTCCGTGACCTGCGCTTGTGTGAAGCCCTGCGCAGCACAACAGTGCATCATGTCAGTTAAATGAGCTCCTCGGGAGTAAACCCGCGCAAACGCACCGTATCAGCTCCGCCACGTCGTTTCTGCTTGGCGTCGTTCTCTGCTAGGAAGTCGAACTCTACGGGGCCCTCCTTCTGGTTCTTTACTCGCGCGAGATACGTCTTCTGGGACTTCCGGAAGTCACCCGACAGTGTCTGGAGCTGCGTCGCCAAAGCTCTGCTCCGCGACAAAGCGACAGACGCCAAAACACAATTATCAGCAACAGCAATACCCTCAAGTCTCACTCCTCCTCTCTTCCTTCCACGCACCTCTGCACATTCTGCCTGGTCTTCGCATCTGCGGCCGAGAACTCTCCGTTACGGTCGCTCTGCGCCATCCTCCGCAGCCCCTTCTCGGCGCTACGAAACTCGTCCGTGATCTCCTGCGTCACGTGGTCGATTTCCTGCTCGTATTTGGACTCGGAGCCGTCGAAGCGCACCATGAGGCGGCTCGTGTGCAGCTTGTGAAGCTTCTCCACTGCAGTATCAACAGCAACAGTGTCAGTGCATTGCGTCTCCTCCCCTCCAGCTCAGACCCCCACGTACTCATTTCTTTGATACGCGCCACATGCTGATTAGTGCCGTTCACGACGTCCACCCAGCCGGGCGCAATGGCAACGCTTGTGGCCTCCTGCTCGCTGCTCTTCATGAGCGCATTGCCCTCTTCGCGGTGGCTCACGATGTTCTTGCGCCGCAGCACCTTGGCCTTCTCGTTCGCGCGCAGCTGCAGGAACTGCCGCGTCAGGTCTCGCGTCGCCATGTCTGCTGCTCTGTTTAGTTTGTCTTCTCCTCTGTTATCCCCCGCAAGGCTTCGCTTCGCTTTGTTGCTGAGCTGGTATCAAATGCACCGCTGTATTTTTGGACTTCTCAAGAATCAGTGTGGTGTATACATTATGTATGATTGATGTGGCGCACGCGAAAGCAGCGTGGTTGAAGTGCAGCACTTCAATCTTCCCTGATGACCCTCACGAGATTATTGTGCAGTGCGGTTATCGGTCTGAGTGTCGCGGCTAATGTATCGGCTGGTCGGGTGATCCCGCTCGACCGGTGGACGTTCCGCTCTGCCAACGGCTCTGTCCGCGTGGCCAACGCGTCGGTGCCGGGCACGTCGCACGTCCACCTCATGCAGGCCGGCGTGATCGGCGACCCGTACTACCGTTTCAATGAGAGGGAGTATCAGTGGGTGGCGCAGGAGACCTGGACGTACGAGACACAGGTGACGCTGCCGACTGCCGCAGCGAGGACGACGCTCGTGTTTGAGACGCTGGACGGCGTGGCGCGCGTGACGGTCAACGGGAAGCTGATAGCGACCACGGCAAACGCCTTCGTGCCGTATCGGATCGACGTGGGAAATGTGCTGCTGCAAGGGGTGAACCAGATCCAGGTGGAGTTTGAGCCCGTGACGCACTACGCCAGGCAGCAGGCCGGCAAGTACCCGTACTTCGTCCCGGCCACGGAAAATTTCAATACATGGACGGAACCCACGCGCCGTTCGTTCATCCGCAAGGCTGGGTCAGACTTTGGCTGGGATTGGGGCCCGGCGTACGTGACGTCGGGCATTGCTGGCCCGGCCTATGTTGAGTTCGAGCAGCCCGTGGTGACGTTGAAGGACTTGCAGGTTGTGCAGGTGTTTCCTGGCGGCGAACAGGATCTCTCGGTTGCGGAAGTGACGGTCCGTGTAACAATCGATGGAGCGAATGTGAGGCACGATAATGTCACGTTCGACTTGTTCGTGAATGAGAAGAAAGAGGCTGCAGTTGTCACCACTATACAGGAGACGTGGAGTGCAGATGCGGTGATTGATCTGAAGTACGAAGCTCACGGCGAATCTGTTGAGACTGCTCTGGCAAATGCTAATGGTTGCCGCGTATGTGTATGTCTGCAGCTTTCGGCTGGAAAACCCGAAGCTGTGGTGGCCGGCAGGATATGGAGAGGCCTATATGTATGATTTCCGTGTCGATGCGTGGACAGAAAACTTCCATTCGTCTCTTTCTCACAAGAGCGGCGTTCGCCGTATAGAGCTTGTTCAGGATGACACGACTGCTGGAAACGTGACCGGAAAGACGTTTTACTTCAAAGTGAATCATGTTCCCGTCTTCGCCAAAGGTGCCAACTGGATCCCGACCGATTCTTTCCCCACGCGTACCAGATCGTCCGCGGTTCGTCACTTGTTGGAGAGCGTTCGCGCTGCGAACATGAACATGGTACGCATTAAATACCATACTACCTCTCAGATAGTAGCCTTAACGTTCGTATGTTGTTTGACAGATTCGCGTCTGGGGTGGAGGCCGATACGAATCCGACTTGTTTTATTCCGAATGCGATCGACTGGGGATCCTGGTGTGGCAGGAGCTCATGTTTGCATGCGGCATGTATCCTCGTGACACCGAGTTCCTCCAAAGTGTGCTGCAGGAGGTGAGCTTTCAAGTAAGCAGGCTTCGCAAGTACACCAGCATCGCGATCTGGGGTGGGAATAACGAGAACGAGAACATGATGGAGCAGTTTGTGGAGGCTCCAATCTTCCCACCAGGAACGACCTTCAACCGCGATATCGCGGTGGCCGACTTCTCCAAGCTCTTCGTAGATCTCATCCACCCCACCATTGCTGCAATGGATTCAAGTCGGCCATTTGTTGATACGTCCCCGTCGAATGGCTTGTATTCAGTTGATCCGTACGTCAAGCGATGGGGCCCCACGAACGATGTCGCGTTTGGGTGAGTACGAATTGTCAAATTCGTTTGGAGACAAGCTAAAGAGCTGATCGGGATGTGGTGTGCTCGTGTTCCTGCAGCGATGTTCACTTCTACGACTACGCCAACGACTGCCAAGACCATCAAATGTACCCGCGTGCTCGGTTCATCTCCGAATTTGGCTTCCAGAGCTGGCCTTCTGCTGCTTCGCTGCACGATGTCAGTTCGAAAGACGACTGGGAATCCTTTCAAACCTTTTGGAAGTTTCTGAAGTATCGCGAAAGGCATGAGAACGGCACAAGTCAAATGCTCGCCCAACTCAAGCGCCGCTTTCACGTTCCGTTTCCCTTTCGCAATGAGGAGTGGCTTGGCGACGAGCGATCGTCTGGCGTTCAGAGTGACGAATCGCTAGGCTTCAACATTAGCAAGCGTATCGAGTCGTATCTGTATTTGACGCAGATCCAGCAGTCGCTGTGCTACCAGACTGCCATCCGGACGTGGCGGCGCGGCAAGAACGCCAAGCTCGGAATGACGATGGGCATTCTGTATTGGCAGCTGAACGACATTTGGCAAGGCAGCAGCTGGTCGAGCATCGAGTACTCGGGTCGGTGGAAGAGCCTGCACTATGTGGCAAAGAGGGAGTTCGCTCCGTTTATCGTTTCAATCCACGAACAGGCCGATGGCGAATTCGTGCGAGTGAATGGCGTCAGCGACGTGAACGAAGATTTGCGAGTGGACATTGTGTTCGAGCTTCGGCGAACCAAGTGCGGCAGCCTCGTAACATCGATCGACCGCCAGGCCATCCCGCTCGCTGCACTGGTATGTTGGGTCTCCCACGTTGACGTAGGTAATTTTCTTGCCGTAACAGCTTCGTTGCGTGCATTCAGGAGAGCCGGTTGATCGAAGAGCTGGACGTCGACGCATTTTTGGACCACGACGAGACATTCTGCCACCGCAGATCATGCTTCTTGTACGTCCGCTGCGTGGTAACGAGCATCGTCACTGGGTCTGAGGTTGCTGGTGCTTGTGAGGACACACACCACTTCTTCGCGCCATACAAGTACCTGAACTTGGGCTGGGGCAACGTGACTGCCCATTCAGTTGTGAAGACCCAGACGGAGAATGGCGCTTGCCTGTTCAGCGTGGAGCTCGTAGCAACGAACTATGTGGCACTGTTCGTGGAGGTCGATGTGCCGGGTGTGCTCGGCCACTGGAGCTCCAACTCGTTCCTGATGATGGGCAGTGAGGCCAAAACGTTGCAGTTCTCAGTGGCAGAATCGGAAACCCAAGAAGAGCTTTCAGCCGAGAAGTTTGCGCAATTCATCAAGGTGAATTGGCTGCAGAAGAGCTACGAAGTGCCACTTCAAGTGGCGCACACTGCTCTGCAGTAGGAAGGCATTGCAGAGCATCGCGCTCATTTTCTGTTCGACCGACAGTTGTGGCCACAGATGCGTGTGACTTGAGCTCACTATGAGACAGACGAACACGATGTCACTCTTACTTATCGTTTGTATCGAGCGCCCGTCTCAAGATGGGTACTTCATACCTAGGGTATTACTATTTGCAGATTGTGCAACTTGTACTAGTACACAGATTCATAGAACAGCGTTCCACTGGTACAGTGGTGCACCGCGTTTTCGGCACCGGTATGGGTTAATAACCTGTTTGAACTTATACATTAGGTGTTTGCGCAAGTAGTTCCCATCACCCTACTAAAGTTAATTGCCTCGTAGAGTGTATATGATCCAACCTGCCGAAAATGCGGTGCACCACTGTATGTCCATATTAATAGCATGGTAGCATCCCATGAGTCCTAGCCTCAAACCTAGTAGTACTCTCACTACTACTACTAGTATTATTACCGCTACTACTATAGTAGCACGTAATAGTAGTATTACTACCAGCATTAATGAATTTTCTGAGAATGTTTTTTTAATCCAAAAAATCCCCATTTTGTCCGGATAATTGAATTATATCCGGATAATCGTTATCAGCTGTCCAACGCGGCAGCAGGCAGACACGAAGAAGAGAAGGTCGCCATTACTGCTCCTCCGCCATGACCGACACACCTCCCACCGCGCGGCGCGAGCAGCTACGCAGCCTCAACGACTCCCTCGTGAGCGGCTCGCTGTCCCGCCGAGAATACGACGAGCTGCTGCCCTTCATCGCGTCGCCGTCGTCCCAGCCCCAACCGTCACAAGAAGACGCCTCCTTCTCCGCCGCACTCGCCCAAGCCCAGCAGCCTGAAGACCCACCCGTCAATGAAGATCCGCCCGCCAGAGCCGTCCACTTCGCTGACGGAGTGGATCCGCCCGCTCCCGAGCCCATCCAAGCGCCTCCACAGTACCAGATGCTGGCGGCCGTGGTTCCGTCGGGGCTGCAATTGCGCTGTCCGGCGTGCGGCACCAGCAACGACACGGCACGCGGGCCGCGCTGCAACATGTGCAGCTCTCGACTCACCGTGGCGGACGAGCTGACGGCCGCGGTGACGGCTCGCAGCTACGGCCATGGCAGTTCCAGACAGAGATGGCCTCTGGTGACGGCTTCCGCGCCTCCTAGCGGCGCCTTCTCAACCGCTGAGGACGGCCGTGTGGTCATCCATGATGGCATTTTTTCCTGTATTATGCAGGGCACGCAGCTCGTGGTGACGGCCGACGGAAACGCCTGTCAGGTCTTCGTCATGTGCTGCTCGTGGCAACCCCGAGGCAGCGCAGAGCAGCCCCAGGCGACGTGGTATGTGTCGCAACGCTTCAGCCAGTTCGAGCGATTGCATAAAGCGCTCAAAAGGAGGCTCTCGCGCTCCACGTCGGCGGCAATGCCGCCCTTCCCGGCCAAATATCACCTGGTGGATCGTCTGGAGAAGAGGAGGCAGGGCCTGGCCAGCTACATGCCACGGCTGCTCGAGATGTGCGCGCACCTGCCCAACGCGCAGCCCGCGCCCGAGCTTGACGAGTTTCTGGACGTGTCGCACCAAGTGCAGCTCTTCCGCGCGCAGCGCCCCGCGCCTCCTGCTGTGACTGCCAGTCCGCCAGTCGACGGCTCGTTCACTTCAACGTCAACGGCAGCCACGTCTGTGTCCTCGCCCTTGCTGTCGTCGCAGCCCGCGGCGCCGCCCATGGATGAGACCGAGTTGGCTCAAGCCGAGGGGGCTGTTCGACTGCTCGGTGAAGCCGTGCGAAATGCTCGAGGCGACGTGCGCGGCGACGGCGCCGTCCAGCATCATTTGGACATTTGCGTGCAGCTCGCGCCAGGGCTGCAGCGCTCGGCCGACCTGGACAACCCGTTCGCCAACGCAGAGCTGATTCCGCGGGCCATGCAGTGCCAGGAAGACCTGCAGCAGGCCGTCGCTATGTATAACGACGCGCTGCTGGCTGCCTCGGGGGTGGCTCCACTCGAACAGCAAGTCCAGCACGCCCAGCAAGCGCAGCAGACAGAGCCGCACGTTCAGGCTCAACAAATGCCGATCCGCAACGTCGTGCCTGCAAGCGCCGCCTAAAGTATACTTAAGTATCCCTCTCATGAGAGCAACAAAGAAGCTGCCGTATTCTTTAGGTGTAGTTAGTGAATACTACACGTATAATTCATAAGTTTTTGGCTTCCGTTCTGTCTAATGCAAAAAGTGAAGCAAGAAAGCCTCGAAATGTATTGAGAAACATGCAGCCAATATGCAAACATTCATCCATCCTGCTAGCGCACCAAGTGTCCGCTAACGTCGTTTCCAAGCAAGCTACCAACGGCTTCCTGCTGCTTGTTTCCCTCCGCTCCGTGCGCATCCCGAGTGCCATCGAGCGTGAGTCGAGCTTGCTTCAACTTGCAAGCAACGAACGATATCGTCCCGCTCTTGCGATCTACCAGAGCTGTCCATCGGTCCTCAACTCAAGCTTCCTAGACGCCGTAGCTGGGCTGGTACGAGTTCTGCTGGCCCGGCACGTACGGAGGCGGGGCTTGCACACCGCCGCCCTCCTGCGCCGACATGGCGTACGTCTCCGTCACGGCAAGCAGCGAGTCGTTGTACAGCCCCATGGTCGTCTCCAGATCCTCTTGGCACTGCATCGCGCGCGGGATCAGGTCCACGTTCGCGAACGGGTTGTCCAGGTTCGCGGAGATCTGCAGGCGCGGCAGCAGCTGCACGCACACCTTCAGGTGGTGCTGCACGGTCGGGTCGCGGCGAAGGTCGCCGCGCGCGCTACGGATGGACGCATTCAACAGCGCCACCGCCTGCTCCGTGTGGGACAACTCTTCCTCATCCAGCGGCGTGGGGAGCTCCGTGGGCAAGCGCGCCTGCTCACGCGCGGCCATGCCCTCCGCACCGCCGGCGTTCACGTTCAGCGCGCGGCCAAAGCCACCCGGCGCAGCACCACCGTCGTCAGCTCCACCCGACATGAGCTGCCGGCGGAACTGCTCCACCTGGCGCGACACGTTCAAAAAGCGGTCCAGCTCGGGCACGTTCAGGTTCTCGGGGAGACGCGCGCACAGCTCCAGTACCTGCGCCACGTAGCGCTCCAGTCCCTGCTTCCGCTCCTCGACAATGGCGCTCGAGTTCCCCGTCTTGCCCTTGAACACGCCGCCAAGAACGTGCTTGCGAGGGAAGAGAGGAATCGTCGCCACTGCCGCGGGGATCTTGCGCTTCAGGTCCTTGTGGAGCTTCTCGAAGACACTGAAGCGGTGCGATACCAGCCACGTGGTCGACTCGCTCGAGTCCTTCGGCTGCCACTGGCAGCGCAGCACGTACACGGTGTATTCCGTGTAGTTGTCGTCTTGAAGCACCTGCGTCCGATGCATCTGTGCCTCGAAGTATCCATCGTGAATCACAATGCGACCGTTCTCGGTATGGAAACTTCCCAGAGGGGCCGTGAGCGTCGACATGCTTCGCTGCTGGCGAGACTGGCCCTGGTAGCCGTAGAAACCCGGATCAGCGGCAGCAGCGCCCGACTCGTCGCTGGTAGTGAGCAGCGAGCCACACTCATCGCAGTGGTTCCCGTTCGCCGTGTTGTTCGTGGCACCACAGGCCGGACAACGGATCTGGATGCCGTACACACCCGTCGAGTACAACCGGCTCAGCGACTCCTCCTGCTCGGCAGTGAGCGCAGCGCCAGACGGGACTTCCTCGGGCTTCTCCAGCAGGAACGGCACCAGCTCGTCGTACTCGGACTGGGCGATCGCTCCACTCAAGAGCAGGTCGTTCAGCTGCTGCAGCTGCTCGCGGTTCTCCTGCGACACGTCGTCCGGGATCTCCACCACGTGCACCTGGCCAGCAGGGGTCTGCACGCTGTTCACCTGGGCAAGTCCACTCAGCAAGCTGGCGCTGACGCTGGCGGCCTCCAGTAGCGCCTGCTCCTTGCGACGCTCCGCCTCCTCCCGCTCGCGCTCCATACGCTCCTCCAGCTCCCTCGCTTCCGCAATAGCACGCAGCTCGGCCTGGCGCTCGTGCTCCACGGCAGCCGTCGCTTCCGCGGCCGCAGCCTCGGCTTCAGCGACGGCAGCCGCTGCTTCCTTGGCCAGCCGAACTGCCTCCTCCTCCGCGGCACGCGCTTCTTCCTCCATACGCTGGCGGTCGTCTTCGGCCGCCGCACGAGCAACACTCTCGCGACGAGCCATTTCGGCCGTCAGACGCGCCTCCTCTTCACGGCGCTTGGCCTCCTCGGCCTGACGCTTTGCCTCAGCAGCACGCGCAGCGGCCAAAACAAGCATCTCCTGCTTCTTCGACTTGAACAAGCGACGTGCCGTCATGCCGCGGAACAGGGCCTGCACCACCACGACAGCCGAGCGCTTCTTCTTGAACTCGCGACGCACCGACAGGGCGCGCCACCAGCGCTGGACACGTACCACTGAGTTGTGGCGGAACTGGATACGGCGCAGCAGCTTCGCAAAGCGGTTCTGCGCAATCACCTTCGCCAGCCCCACGCGCCAGCGCCGACGCGCGAGCCAGAGCTTCATGCGCGACACGATGTGCGGGCCTTCCACCGCCCAATTGATCTTGAGGATGGAGTCGAGCACCGCGATCTTGCCGGACTTGAAGAAGAGCTTCGTAATGCCCAGCTTGTACGCGTCCATCGGCACTTGGAAAGCCCACAAGATGGCCGTGATGAGCGTCGGGTCGCTCTGGTTCGCGAACAGGCGCTGGGCATCGGACGGCATGAACTTCTTGTAGGCCCCCACCAGTTCGCTGTAGCTCACACGAGTGGGCAGCCCCACCTTGAGCACCTGCGCCGTCTGCATGATGCCCTGGCAACGAAGCTGGCCCACCACGTAGCGAGGGTCGAACATGCCCACCCGCATGAGCGCATTGGGCTTAATGCAGCGAATGAAATTGCAGCGCGTCGCATCCAGCGTATCCACGAGCTCCTGCATCTGGTGCGAGAACTTGGCGGCCACGCTCTTCGTCAGCTTCCTCTTGCCTGGGCGGCTGTTGTCGACTTCCTGCTTGAAGAAGGCCGGCAGCAACTTGTTCGCCGAGCCCAGGAACAGGCTCGACATGTCCGCAGGGATCGAGTCGTTGTTCTTGTCGATGAACGAGCCGATCGTGTAGCTCACGGCGCCGGCAAAGTGGCGCACGATGAACATGTGCTCCATGTCCTTCGGGTGCGGCCGCAGGAAGTACGGGTGCTTGGCGTGCTTGGCGTGAAGCGTACGCAGGAACTTGGCGTCACTGGGCTTCGGGTTCTTGGCCTCGGCGTCCAGCAACGACAAGATGCCGTTGGGCTTGGAGGCAATCAGATCCACGCACTCGCGGTTGTCGGGCCACTTGATGCGGCCCACTGTGATGCCTTCCCGCTTGTAGAGCTCCATCTCGGCAATAAAGACTTGGTTGTTGAACGTCGCCTGCAGCACCTCGTTCGTGTAGTTGATCAGCAGCTGCTCGAAGTCGTTGCGCTGGAACGACTCGAAGCCGAAGATGTCGAGCACACCGATGTAAGGCAGCGGGTTCGGATCGTGGCCCAGCGACAGGTTCACCTGCTGAATGACCCAGTCGAACAGGCGGTTGTACAGCGCCTTGGCGATCGCGTCACGCGCGTACACCGAGTCCTGCTCGTTGCGGCGGAGGTTGATCGTGCCTTCGTGGGTCACGATGTCGCGCGTCATCATGACCTTTCTCAGGTCCTTCTCCTTCACGCCCAGCAGTCTGGACGCCACGACGACAGCCTGCTTGGCCGACTCCTTGTCGATCACGGCCGCTTCGCCCTCGGGCGTGTCTTCCTCGTCAAACTCGATGTTCCCGAGGTGCAGCAGGCCGGCGACCACCGAAAAGATCACGTGCTGGACCTGGTCGTCGATCCCGACGCAGCTCAAGCCGCGGACCACGGCTTCAAAGCACGCGCGGTCGTCCGTTTCCTCGGCAATGTAGCAGCCGCTCTGGTTCAGGTAGCAGAAGTCCTCGGGCCTGGTCAGCTCGAACTCCTTGCGGGCCGCCTGCGAGGCGCCGGCCAGGAGCTGGTAGAAGATGTGGAAGTTCCGCTCGCCGTCCACCTGATACACGAGGCGCGACTTCTCCAGCAAGTACGTCTCCACCAGGGCGCCCGCTAGCTTGAACTCGCCGTCCGCCGTGAACTGCAGCTTCATGAACTTGCCGAAACGCGACGAGTTGTAGTTCCGCAGCGTCTTGGCGTTACCGAAGGCCTCCAGGATCGGGTTCTGCTCGATCAGACGGTGGTCCAGCGACGTGCCGTGCTCCTGCCGGGACTTGGACATGGACTCGATCTCGTCGCCGCGGGCCTTCTTGCCGTACAGGCCGCGCGTGGTCAAGTGACGTAGCACGATCTTGGACGACTCGGTCTTACCGGCGCCGCTTTCCCCGCTGATGACGACCGACTGGTTCGTCGGCTGGTCCGTTCCCGCGTTGTAGACCATCTGCTGGTACGCCATCTCGGCGATCGAGTACGGGTGCGGCGCGCTGCCGGCCGTGTTGACCACCTCACTGATGGGCGGGTTGGCCAGCTCTCGCAGCGGGTTGACGGCGATCAGCACGTTGGCCATGAACGTGTAGGGCTTCTGGCCCGTGCCGTCGCCGCCGTCGATCTTGCAGCGCTCCTCGAGGTTGTGCAGCACACCGGCCTCGTGGATGTAGTAGAGCGACGTCATGTCGTCGGCCTCGCGCGGGTTCTGCGGCACGGTCAGGCCGCGGTCCACCTGCTGGATCTTGCCGGCCTGAGTGCGCACCGTCACTTTGAGGCCGCCAATGGCCATGACAGAGGCCTTGTCCCATACACGCTCAGTGCCGGGCACCCAGACCACCTGACCAACCTCCACGGGCAGCAGATCCATGTCTGCGTCAGACTTGGACGCCTGGCGGGCGATCGGAGGGGGCGTCGACATGGCTTTCGGAACGGCGAGGCGGTGAAAGGCGGGGGAGGGCGCGTTCGAAAGTAGACACGCTTGAGAATCGAGCGAGGCGTGGGGGGCGAGGGGAGACGCGAGGCGGCCGAGCGACGGGGATCTCTGCTCCGCTCTGCTCCGCGTGGCTTGAAGTGACAACAATGAAGAGAATCCCCCCTCGTGGCGTCGTAGATTTCGACCAATTGACGTTCAGTGTGTGGCCCACATAATCGAGTCTCGATGGTACCGGTATAACGCTGAACACGAGGACTGTCGAATCATCGTTTGTGTTGCATTTGTACGAGGAGACTATAGCTGCTGCTGCTGCTGCGCGCTCGGCGACTGATGCCCAACCGACCAAACCTGGCCGACAGGCATCTCGCCCATCTTTCGGGCGTTGGGACTAAAGGCTCTACGGTGCTTGCCACGTCTGTCGGATGGCGCCAAGGCGGGCCGCTTCACTTCGGGACGGCTGCAAAACGCTCCGCACGCTTTCGTCGCTTCTCCTCGAACTGCCAGGCGGCAAAAAGCAGAGTCGTTAGTTTCTGGTGCTTGGGCGCGGTTCGTCCTGCGACGTACCACTTCGCTGGTCTCGAGGTTGAAGCGCTTGGCGCGGTCCAGACGCCGCTTCTCCTCGGCGTTCAGACCGAAGCGCTCGGCCCGCGCCTCCTTCTTCTTCTCAACCTGGCAGCGATGAACGGGGACAAACAACGTCACGTTCAGCACCACCGCAGCAGTAATGGGCACATCCCACCGTGAGACGCACCGTATCTTTCGTCTCCAAGTGGAAACGCTCCGCCCGCTGTAGTCGCTTGACATTCTCCTCGTCCGCCACTGCAGCATCAGTCCATCGGTTTATCCGTTAGTTAGTTCGCCAGCAAGTACACTTGCTCCTCCGCGATCATCGTCCACGCACCAGCGCTCGGGAGGTGGAACCGCTTCGCACGCTGAGCCTACAGCCAAGCAACCACAACGCGAACCAGACCCAGCGGTTAGCTCTCAGACCACCACCTTTACTTCACCCACTTGTCCACACCTTCTTGTCCTCGAGACTCGGGGGGATGCCGAACTTGGCCGCACGCGCCGCGCGCTTCTCCTCCTCCGTCACGGGCTTGGTGGGGGCGTCGGCTTCCGGTGCGCTGGCACTCTCCTGCGGCTCCTCAACCTGTTCTTCCTCCTTCTTTTCCGTCGCTGGCTCGGCAGCAACGGACTCCTCCTTCTCCGCCTCCGTCTCCGTCGGCTCCTCCTTCTCGACAGGGGCGGGCTTGGGCTCCTCGACGGGTGGCGCCGCCTTCTTCACGGGGGAAGGGGCCTTGGCGTGGGTCTTCTTGGGGGCTTCAGGCTCCACAGCAGCTGCGGCGGGCGCCTCCTTTTTCTTGGTCTCGGCCTTCTTGGTCTTCTTGGGACTCGGCACCTTGAGCTCTTCCATCTCCTGCGCCTCGCTGCCGAACTCCTCCTCGTCCAGCGCCAGCTCGAGCCGCTGGATCAGCTCCGTCTTCAGCCCGTTAGAGCTCAGCCCGCGCGACTCTAGAGCCGCGCGCAGCTCGCTCACCTTCATCTTCTTGGGGTTCATGGGCGCCGCCATGCTTTCGATCGAGTATGCTCGAAGGCGCCAAAAGCAACGAGATCTAGCGAGTCAGACCAAATCGCAAAAGTAGCGGTCTTACGATTGGTGGATGTGGTCCACGCAACGGATTTAGGACCAAAAATTGAGCCTATAGTGCAATTTGAGTCAAACGGCAAGTTTGTGCTGCCGACAATCCTAGTATCTCTTCGGGGCTGTGAAGTCCTTGGTCCACTGCGCCATATCGATGGGGTGGGACTCTTCCGACGCAGAGCTGTCCTCCTGCCACACCTTGATGGTCTTGTCCGCCTCGCAAGTGATGAACCGCCTGCAAAGTCAAGCAAACACAAACACGGTCAGTCGCACGTAGCTACGAGCACACGAATGTACACACACGTACAGGCCCGTCTTGTCGAACGTCGATGCGAAGATGCCGGTCTCGCTGTCCAGGGAGCCGGGCTGCGCCTTCGTCGAGTCGTTCTGGAAGCAGTAGCCCGTGGGGTAGTCCCAGAAACGCAACGACCCGTTGTCCCCGCACGAGGCCATGACGCCGTCCTGGTTGATCGAGATCGAGTTGATGATGGCATTGTGGCTCGAGAAGTTGCGCAGGAAGTGGCCTTCCTTCGCCTCCCACTTCTTCATGTTGTCTGCAGCGCCCGTCATGAACGTGTGGTCCTGCTCGAGGTAGAAGTCAAACCTTCCATTCGGGTGCAGGGAAGATTTAACAAGTTGAGCTCAAAAACTTACCGTTGGGGACTTGGTGACGGCGCGGATAGCCTTCTTGTGGTTAGTTAGCGTCGTCATCACCTTGCCGGCAGCAAGATCCCACAGCTGCATCGAACACAAGCAACCGCACAGGACGCGTGTAAGCCGGGCAGATCCAAAACTACAGGAAAAGAGCCCGACAAGCACGCGAGCTTACCTTGACCGTGCTATCGCTAGAGCCCGTGATGATCTGTGGATCCGTTGCTTGCGTCTCAATATCCCACACTGTACCTTGGTGGCCAGAAAGCACGTGGATCTGGTTCTTCGTTCGCATATCCCACACCTGTCGTGCAAAACAAAGGATCACTACTACAGCTCCACCCAAGCACAGAAGAGATACGTACTCGCGCGACAGCATCGCGACCACCGGTGATGAGGACATCCAGCGTTGGGTGCACCTTGAGTGAGAAGACGCCCGACAGGTGGCCGTGGTAGCTCCGAATGACCTTGTTGTACTCGAGGTCCCAGCACAGCACCTTCTTGTCTTCTCCAGCCGAAAACAGGTACGGGTGGCGCGGACTCACCTCTAAGCCACGGATAGCATTGATGTGGCCGGTGAGCGTGAGCTTCAGCTGCCCCGAGGCTAAATCCCAGACCTTGATGGTGCGGTCAGCAGAACCCGTGACAAACCAGTCGTTGGTAGGGTCCACCGAGATCGAGCGCACCCAGCCAAGGTGGCCAGCGATCACGCGCTTCAGCTTCCAGGGCGCGTGCCACTTGGGTTTGGGCACCTGGGTCGCGCGGCGACGGACGATCGCGCTCGAGCCGAACTGGGCTGCCGTCTCGGCCTGCTTCTTGTACTCTACAACCGCCGAGGTGGCGTCTCCGTTGACATTTGCTGCAGCACTGGCATTAAGGACAAAATCGTCAACGTCACCACACCGGCCAGACTGCTGCAATCGACGCACATCTTCCGCTTCTTGAGCGCCAGCTCCTCCTCGGCCTCTTTCGCCACGAGGTCCACGAACGACGGCTTCTCTGCGGCCGAGTCTTCTCCTGCAATAGAAACACCAGGAGCTGAAGGCACCGGGTGGCCGTCCATGACCACATCCGCGGGAGCTGGTGCAGGGCCAAGAGCCGCCAGCGTCGCCACCTCCGCCGGGGTGGGGGCCGTGTCGACAGCGTCACTCGCCACACTGGGTTCCAGCAGCGCCTCCGGGAAGTCCAGTAGGTAGGTGTCGTTCAGTTTGGTACGCACCCGCACCTTCTTGCTGATTGGGGAGAAATGCAGTAAAGATTCACAGTTAGCAGGCTCACCGTAGCTGTTCATTCTTGTAAGCTAGCAGTACCTGGGCGCGTAGTCGTACGCCGACGCGGCGCTGCGCTTGGTCAGCGCAAACATCTCGGCGGTACGGAGCACAGACGCCTCGATCTGCTGCTCCACATCCGCCACCGTGGCGGGCGCAGTGCTCGCTACCTTCGCCATGCTCTCCAGCAACCTAAGATTACGATTTTTCGATATTTGGGGTAGATTCTCAAATCTCAAGAATTTTAGCAGCATTTCTTTGGTCAAGGTTCCAAGCATTCCTACCATTTTTAAGACTTATTAACGAAGAATACATGGGTAGCTTATATGTGCTGACGACGACGCGTCATTCTGTTTTCCCTATTAACATGCGTGACTCCATGCAGTTGTTGCGGTGGCTTGGTACTTGCTCCGAGTGCTGCAAACCCTGGCGCGCCTAAATCATCATGGCCTCGTCCGAGATGAGCTCCTCCGCAGGCGATTCGTCCGCCGTCTCCGACTCGTCGTTGCTGTCCCAGACCAGGTCGGATAGCGAGTTGCTCAGCTTCTTGTACGCCTCGTGGAACTTGAGGCACGCGCCGCTCGTACGCCGAAACTCCACCACACATCGCCCCAGGGCCTAGACAGCAACAAGTTCGATACAACCACGATCAGGTCAGCTCACGTCCAAGTCGATCCATCCAGCACTCATAGCATAGTCGGCAGCCAAACAATACACAAGACACGCAGCAAGCAAGCACCAGAGGTAAGGCGACAAGCAGTGTGAGGCTGCTAATTGCGGTCACGGACCCTCCTCCGCTCGCTCGCAGTAACGGTGTGCTCAGGCTGCCGCCGGTCGTCCTCGCAGGAGCTCCTTACATTGTCTAGTGAGTAGATGCGCACAGCGAAGCCCACGTCCTCCACGTCTGCAGCCATCGTGGCTTTGGTCTTGAAGCGGTCTTTGTGCACCACAAAGCGCGCCGAGTGCTCCGTCAGCGCCTTCTCCACGCGCGTCTGCAACTCCGTGGCCGCCCGACGTGACTGGAAACTCGTGTAAAGCGCCACACTGGTAGCCGGGTATGAAGGTGCCTTCTTTGAACTTACCTCTGCCGTCGCGAGCCCCGCGGCGGTAGGAATTGCCATCGATCGCTCGACGTCCATGTTGAACGGGTCAAATTCTTCGTCTTGTTGCTGCAGGCGTCGCTTGGCCGCTGCGCGCATCTTCTCCTCGCGCTCCTTGCGCTTCTCCTCCTCCACCTGCAGCTTGCGGTTGAGCAGCTCTGTCTGCAGGTCCTCGGGCGCGACTGTGGTCTCCTTGAACCACGGGTGTGTCTTGATCTCCGCTAGTGTGATACGCTCTTGCGGCTTCACGTTAAAGATCCGCGTCATGAGCGACATGGCGCCCGGTGAGAACGTGGCGGAGCGGGCATGCGCCGCCCAGAAGGCCTCGTGCTGCTTGGCTGCGCAGGCCCGGAACCACCAGTCCTGGTTAGTGGCGATTTGGAAGGGCGGGAAGCCGGACAGCATGATAAACAGCACGACACCCGCCGACCAGACGTCGGCCGGCTCTCCTTCGTACGGCAGACAGGACAGCACCTCGGGACTCATGTAGCCTCGGGTGCCGCACTGCGTATAGAGCTCAGCGACGGCGCCGTCCGCGCCCTCACGCAGCCCCGAGAGGCCGAAGTCGGCGATCTTGAGCGCAAAGTTTCCGTCCAGCAGCAGATTCTCGGGCTTGATGTCTCGGTGGTACACGCCCTGCGCGTGGCAGGCCTCGAGCCCGGCCACGAGCTGCTGGAAGTAGGCGCGCGCAATATCCTCGGAGAAGCAGCCTGTGTACATCATGAAGTCGAAGAGCTCGCCGCCTGTGGCCAGCTCCAACACGATGACGATCACCTGCTTGCTACTGCCGTCCTTCTTGGGGTACGCCACGTCGTCGTGCACGGACAGCAGGCGCAGCACGTTGGCATGCGTCACGCGCGTCATGGCCTCCACCTCGCGGTACACGTTGATCATGGCCTTGCGGTTCAGTTTGGCCATGTCGATGACCTTGAGCGCCACGCGCTGCTGCGTGGTCAGGTCCACGCCCAGCTTCACCTTGCCCTGCAGCCCGGAGCCCAGCGTCTGCAGCACCTGGTACTGCTCCAGCATCCGCGGCTGCGACGCGACGGCTTCTTGCGGGTACTGCGCGGCGTCCATGTTGGTGACTGGCGCCACGGGCGCGGAGAAGAGCACGGACGTCATGGCTTCTTGCTCTTGCGTGCAGATTTTCGACTGCGTCTCTCAACCCAAGTTGCGAGTCAAGTTGAGCTGCGCGATTTTGATTGGGGGAAATGTCATTTTTTCTAATTAGTCAAAAAGGAAGAGGTCGGAATGACGGTAAAGACCTTCAACCCTCCCCTTGCTCGTTCGTCGATGCCGTGAAGTTCCAACCCGCGCGACGAGATCGACAGTGGAGCTCCTGGGCGGTGAACGCAAAGAGTGAGACCGTATCATGCTATTACAACACGAAGGATACTTTAGGCCTTCCAGTTGCTTTACTGCTGGCGTGGTTCAGGCTCAGATATTTGGAGGGTTCTCACTGAGGTTCAACTCGGTTCTCTGCTGGCTCGTCCCAGACAGTCAGTGTTGTCTCTCACTGCTCAGTACCAGAATCTCTCCCCAGCCAGTACTATGAATGCCAGCTCSGAGGCAGTCGCCAAGGAGAACAAGGCGAGTCAGCCGCTGCCCACCCCGCTGCAGATTGCCCTCTGGGTAAGTAAGGTTGYTCACAGCGAGGCAGCTACGTACCAATAACGCGATCTTATCGTTACACAGAATGGGAACCTGCAGCAGGTCCRCGAGTGTYTACAAGCTGACGGACAGAAGGCGCTGGAAACTCGGGACCGGCGTGGCAACCGAGCGCTGCATCTGGCTTTGAAGTTCGCCCACCGAAACGCTACAGCCATCGTCAAGGTGTTGCTGGTACGTTGGGTCGATGCTGCCGAGTGGCACTGAGAACGTACTGACTTGTGGCTTAGGACGCTGGCGCACGTGTCCGCTCTCGTGATACTGAGGGCTGGAAAGCCATTCACCACGCGGTGGTGTCGGAGAATGAAGAAATTATACGGCTACTTGTTCGCAGAGGTGAGCCCCGAGGCGCTACACCGCTGGTTGCCAACTGCTCACTTGTATCCGTGCTTCTTCCAGAGAAAGAGCAGGCACCCGCGTTACTGCAGAAGAAGATCGACGACGTTTGCCCCCGACTGGTGGAAGTCCCCGACTTCTACTCGGAGATGCTCGTGGACGTCTCCACTTGGATCCCCGGTGTCTCTCGTTGGCTGCCGTCGGACACCGTGAAAATTTGGAAGGCAGGTCAGGACATCCGCTTCGACGTCACCTTGGTGGGCTTTGAGAGCGGGAAGTGGGAACGGGGAGACTTGTCGTTCCTGCTCCTCGGTTCCCAACGGAAGTTCTTCTGTCTGGACAACGAGGCCAAGACGTGCACTGACCTGCTGAAGCTGGACGCGGAGCTGACTGAGTCGGATCTGGACCAAATGGTGCACTTCTTGATGGTCACGTCGATCGTCACGACCGACTTCGACGCCTCGAAGGTTGCTTTCGAGGACAAGTGTGCGTGGTTTTCGTCCAACCCGATGCTGCAAGACATCGGGTGCTGGAAGGACACTCGTGCCGTCGACATGACCGGCGTCGAAGCTTCGCTGCGTTACCGTAAGCCGCACAACCCGAAGCACCCGCCTCCCAAATCTGCCAACGAACAAGTGCGTGATCTGCTGCGGTTGACACTTGTATTGTGCCTCGCTAAAGTAACTGGTTGATCTATGCAAACAGTCTGCCACGCCCGATGCAGTGACTTTGCTGACCGAAGCGGCAGCGATCGCTGATCACTTCACCGAGGTGGTAGTCGACCCCAAGTCAAACCACGTTGTCTCCGTAGAGCTGGCGAAGGGGGAGGAGCTGACGTGGAAGTTCTCAACCGAGAAGCGCGATATCAGCTTTGGGGTTCGCTTTCTCGAAGAGAACAACGGCGAGGACTGGGACGAAATCGTGCCTCTTCAACGCACGCAAGCGCACTTGCGAGAGCAGACCGGGTCGTTCCAGGCTACTTGTCCTGGCACGCTCGTCTTCACTTGGGACAACTCGTACTCGGTTGCTCGGTAAGTTGTCTCGTTGCCTTTGACCCAAATGGGAGCTCTAACGTGCTGCGACTTTAGGTCCAAGAAACTGCGGTTCGCTGTCCTCCCCGCGGAAGGGAAGAACCGAGATGCTACTGGAAGCGACGACTGGGATGCCCAGACGAGAGTCAAAGAGGAAGAAATGGCCTTCAAGGACTGGTTCGGGGTGGCCATTGCGAGCCTGCCCGACTCACTACGCGCTCTGAAACCTCGTCGCTGCATCATGGTGCGCAGGCAGCCTTCGTGCCACAAGATCGCCAAGTCATTCCCAGCCACGGTCTACATGAGCGACCAGTTTCCACTCAGCGTAAGCATGCTGTCGCCTGTAGGCATCCTGGTCGCTGCGGCGCATTGATATCTTTTGTGTATCGACGTTTTGATGCAGGTGTCGGAATTTCTCCCCGTGATTGAGGTCCTATCAAAGACTACGAGCGCCTTTGAGAGCGTACAGAAGTTCTTCTCTGCGGTACGGATATGGGGTTGTCGTATGTAGAGTGAGCTCCCCGACGCAACTACAACTACGTTGTGTATGGTACCAGGCTCGGACGGACGGGTTCCCCGTTCAGTTTTGCTTCCCGGTCGTGCCCTCCGTCTCGGCGACGTTCCGCTTCGATTGTATGGAGCTGCGAACGCCCGACCGTTGCAAGTTTAAGGTTCCTACCACCTACACCATGCATGCCGAAGACATGCTGTCGCCACGCACTCACCAAGCGATGTTGCAGCGAGTTACGGCCACCTAAGAAGCTCTCCGCAGTCAGTTGCGCTCGTCGTGCAGCCCGCAAACACTCGCAAATAACACGGGGGCACTTGATTGAGTTTTTTTTTTAAAGCTTTGATCGCCTTCTGCTCGCTCACCCACAGGGGGAGGGCATCCTGCTGGCGAAGGCTGCAGGTGGTGATTGTGGACCGGACTTAAGCGCTCACCCCGTCGAACTGCCGCGAGTTGCTGGTCGAGGTCCTTACGCAGAAGGTCAAGAAGAGCAAGGTGACCAAAAAGGTGAGTGCTGCTCCTCGGAAAAAATAAAAACAATTCAGTGATTTTGGTATTATATTGACGGAGTTATTTATTATTGGGAATTCCAGATCCCCGTAAAAATATACAATTGCCCCCGTAATAAGTTTACTGAGTTTTACCGTACGAAGTGACGGACTGACGATGGTTCATCATTGATGAACCACAGAGTCAAGGGGAAACAACTGGTTCGAGTTAGCCCGACAGACTCCTTACGCAGGCATATCGATGTGCTCATTCTCTTCGACAAGTGCCATGTCCAATTCCCGCGCCATCGCAAGCTTCTTCTTCACAGACTGTGGTGACGGCCGCTTTCCTGCAAGTAATGTAACAAGGGTCTCAAACAGACGGCTGGCACCAACTACACAAACCTTATCAGCCACCTCGCAGCGAAGCACCCCGGCTACAACGAGCCGTACGAAGAGAGCCAGCGAACGCACGGCCAATCGCTTGAAGCCAACGGCAGCGCGCGATGGAGATCTTCAAGTGGATGGAGTGGGTCGTCGTGGACGACTCGCTGACCCGTTCGATTGCTGCCCGGAAACCGATCTCTTCGAAGTTGTTGCTGCGGTACATGCGTCACATGGCTGACAAGGTTGGGGCGAGAATTACGGTGGACATGAACGGTCAATTTGGTCTCATGTTCGACGGGTGGACGTCCGACACTATGCACCTCATCGCAATCTGCGGCGTGTTTGAGCAAGATGGAACACTTCAGCAAGTCCTACTCGCCATCTCACCGGCGGAGTATGGTCGAAGCGCTGAGGTGCACCTGGAAATGGTCGGCGCAGTCCTCAAGCTCTACAACAAAGACCGCGACATGACCCTGCGCTACGAATCAAGTTGTTGCGAGGTTCCTCTGGTTGGCTGCGCTAGTCATCGCTTCAACCTAGCGCCTCGAAGACTACAAAACCCTCATTGATCAAGTGCAGACGCTTTGCATTCAGCTGCACCGAACAACGCAGCGGTCGCCCGCCACACGCACTACAAGCCGCTGAGAGTCAACGCTACTCGGTGGTCGCCATGTTGGCTCGTTACGTGAAGATCCGTGACGCCATCCGGATGGTATCGGCGGTTGAAGACCTGGTTCCTCGGCCCAGCAGTCACCGTCAGATTGTTCAGCTAGTCAACAAGCCGGAAGCATTGGACAGCGTCTGTGTCAAGCTTCAATCTGAAGAAAGAACTCTCGCGGATGTGAGACTACTTTTCGACGCTGTCATGGCAAAGTTTCCAGCGACTTCGCATCATCTGAGCGCTTCCGCTCAGATTTTTCGCCGGTCTTTAAGCGAGCCGTCGTGAAGCTGTTGTCGGACCGAGTGCAATCTGTTGAGCAAGAGGAGTCGGTTGCCTGCCTTGCCGTTATCGATTCGACGCCAAGCGAGGCTCCAAGATAAATGGACTTCGCGACTGAAACACTGCGCCAGGCAAAGCGTCCTCGCCACTCTTCTGGGGTCAAGTACAGCGACAATCTTCGAATGCTACCGCCGACCAAACCGGTGTGAACGTATCTTCTCTCAGTGCAAGTTGGTGCTGAGCCTACTGCCTACGAGCTTCGAGATGATGGTCTCTTACGCCCAAACCGCGAGCTTTGGAACGTCACCACTCTCCTGGGCTACGACGACATGGATGCACAGGCGTAGAGTAGATCTGCATAGCTCCTCATTATGATAGCTGTTATAAGTCATATAACACAAGTCTCCGTTCCACATAAATTCTTTAAGGTTTATAAAACTCTGGCTCAAAACCCATATCATCTGGTGGACTATCCCATGCCGTCGCCGGTTGGCAGGAACATAAGTCCTAGTGATAGCCACCAGCTTCTCGACAGGAGCGGGATTTGAACCCCAGCGTAGTGGATTGGTAGGGTCCACTGCACCGCTCTGACCCTAACAATTGTATTCCAATTGGGCAATTATTATTATTGCTACCGCTGGTGTTGCAATCACGTATTATACTGGGAATACCGAATATAATGAGGAATGGACGGCCTCAACGCTTTAATTTTGTTTTGAAAAAACAGTTCAATTTTATACTTTATTTTCCGAGCCGTGGTAGCAATACTAATTATCAATGATTGCTAGATGGTGATCGCAGACGACGTGATCTGTTCGACAGGCTCGGCCAACCCGTCGGTGAGAGGGCTGCACGACTCGTTCGAAAACGTAACCTATCACTTCCTCGATGATGACCCCTGCCTGTACAGTAGAGAGTTTTCTCTAACGCAGTCGCAAAAGCTAGAGCTGCGGTCCTCCGTCAAGTGGAGCACGATTGCGAGCGAGTGGAGGACGGCGGAGCGCTAGACTGGTCTAGCCCATGCGAGTGCCGGGTAGAAGTACTCGGAGACTCGAGTGGCCTCGAAGTATTCCTGGTGTGAAACACCAGAAGGTGCTCGCTTGGAAGCCGTACCTCTCAGGCACCAGGTGCGAGGCGACGCGTCCGTCGGAATCGGTCGTGCCAGTGTTCACACTGACCCAGACTCCGTCCTGGAAGTGCTGTAGTTCCACTCGCACGTCGGCGGCCGGACGCCCCAGCGACGTGTAGACGATGTGCGACGTCACGGGCGGCTTGTAACTCATGGGCTCCATGATGGGGGGCGAGAGGTGGCGGTGGACGGCGGTGATACAACGCGACGGAGAAGACATCACCGACTAATCGTACTGACATGGTGAACGCGAATCCGTATCATACCAAGTTTCGAGGTTTTAACCGTGCCAGGACGGACACCCTCTTGCCTCGTGAAAATGGTACGGAGACGATAGCGGGCGTTTCACGCGTTGACCAGGCGTGCTTTCGCAGAGATAATCTACAAAATATACATCAAGCACAAGTTAATTTCAAAGACATGTACAATAAATATTCGCTTACCTTCCGTCTTTTGAAAGTT